>APFE030707062.1:137473-151364 GCA_000404065.3 Pinus taeda | reverse complement strand
AAAACATGTGCGAAAATCATGCACAAAACCATAGGTGGGTCCGCCCAACCTAACATAGGGTCTGAAACCAAAATTTTCTGGGGCGGTGCCTCGGACCCCATAAAGTGGGGTTACGGGTACCCCTCAAACCCCTTGTTAACTATGTGGAAAGAATATAACACAACCCAACACACTCATGTTTCCTTCTTCTTACCTCGGAAGATCCTTGGTTCTCCATTTTCATCTAGGCACTCAATAGCCTGTTAAAAATAGTTCACCTTTGTGATGTGAAGATGAAAACAATCCATACCCCATATGATATTTTTCAATCCCAATGGAAGTAAATTCATATTCAATGATGTGGACATACCATTCATTTCAAATGGTCAAGCTCTTACCCAAGGATGAACTATTTTCTTGGTACATGTAGCCAACTACACTAACAAAGACTCTCCATGCACATCTTTATTCAAACCACACTTACCCACAATGTCATGATTAACATAACTATAATTAGATCTAGGGTCAATCAAAATAGAAACAGCTTGATCACAAAATTTTCCATCCATCTCGATAATAGACGCTTGGTGATATCCCTACTTGTTATACAATGTCACATAAATCATAGGACTCCTCTATCTAGCATCCTGCATTATTTGTGCCTCCTGGTCACTGTAGATCTACGGTCTACCACCTTGATGTTGTGGAAAATATCTCCTGTGATGCTCTCCTGCATAATTCCAACAATGTAAGAGATTGATACCATTGCCCTTGTTCTACTCCTTAGACTGAAACCCCATGTACTCTATCAGATGCATTGAACTTCTTAGGTGGTGTTAGATTCTCTTTATTACTTGTGCCCTAGGGTCTTGTTCACCTCTTATCCCCTTTTCTTTTATTATTATCATTACATTCCACTCTTCCTTAGTTTCAGATTTATGCTTTGATTTCTCATAACAATTCTTTAGCTTCCAGATAACTTCATTCAATGATCTTGAATCATAAAACTCAATCTTATCCTTGAATGCTATTGGAAACCTGCTAATGAATCTCTAAATATTTGTTTTCTCCTCCTTAAGATAATACACATATGTTAATAACTCCTAGTATATGCTAGTGTACTCCTCATCAGCCATAGATCCAATCTTTAGCTCATAGAATTCTTTTCCTTGTCATCATAGTATCTCTCCAATAGATACTTCTTCCTGAAAAGTCTCTCAAACTCACTCCAAGTCAACTCCTATTCGTGAATATCTCTGACATTCTTCTCTTCTTCCCACCAAATGTCTGATTTACTTGTATGGCTAAGCGTAGCTACTCTAGCCTTCATGCTTACTGAGTAATCATGCAACCTGAAGAAGTTATTCATAACCAAGAAACCATGCTTTGGCATCTTGTGACTTGTTAGTTTATCCATCAAATGTAGGTGGATTTGATTTCCTAAACTCATCCGGAAAATATCCCTATCTCTCTTCTTGTAAGGACAATAACAATGATGAACATGATAAATGCCTAAAACAAAACTAGAGTAATTCCCATGTCCACTACCTCATCTATCAGGTGTATCCAAGAATCTTCCATCTCTAACCTTGTCATCTTTATCTAATTTGTGCCCACAGTGTGGTCTACTACTATATGCTCCATTAGTCCTATCCTCTAGTCCATGGTTGATTCTAATCAACCCTTGTCTATACAAGTCTAATAATTTCTTAAGGATAAATGCATTAACTTCTGCTTGTTTCTCCTATGCCCTAGAAAGTATCTCTTGTGATTTAATGATTAGGTCATTATCATCTTGGAAACTTCTTATTCCTTCCTTCAAACTTGTCACTGTGTTTACTATGTCACGAGAGTACTCATCACGATGTTTCTCATTTTATCTATAGGGAGAATCTTGTGATTTGTAATCTACCATATTGCTAGGTATATCATGTCAACTAAACCAAATCATAAACAAACCAACTTACCTCCGTTCAGTTCAAGGGAGGATATCTTGTTTGCAATATCAACTAGATTAGCACAATATATGTAATCATAAGAATCAAAGCATATAGAAATTATCTCAATCATTATCCCATTTACCATGCATGATGCCACTACTACAACACCTACTAGGGACCATGCATGCATAACAAACATATATATGAAACACATGCATAAACAATATTTATAAACACTGACATGCATGAACACATCCTGGCAACAACCTCATCAACTTCTACATGATAATACAACGACAACAATGTCCATTACCATGCATAGATAAAAAACACATAGATCATAAGCATAATGGACATGCATTCAACTAACATGTACGCATGACAACACATTCATCCAAGGAGAACGGAAACCATACATCACCTAAGGAGAACAAAACCATGCTCTGATACCACTTCTACCTCCATCCTTCTACATTTACCCAATATAACCAGTCCACCAAGGTAAACAGGTGATGAAGAGTTAGTATGATATGATTCAACTCCCCATGTACAGTTAAGGAAGTGGAACTACCATGAAAAGACCAATATGACCTTCCTCGGGAGCTACAGAACCTCCAAGAGACAACTAGCCATTATAGGTGCCAAACCTTTAAGGAAACTTGATGTTTTGTTGATATGGATCCCTAGCCCATGACAAGGCATAAGTGTGACTGATACCCTCCATTCTCTCCCACAACAAGGAAGCCATGCAACTGTGGCATTTTTCAGGCGGTTTTGTGCCAGCATCCCCAAATTCTGAGACACATTTTCAAGGCTAGGACTTAGGCCTCTTCTCAAAACTTCATGAGGCTTCTAGAAATTATAAATAACATTGAAAAATATACTAATGCACAAACTTGTACAAGGAACTGAATAGACACCTAGCAGCTATGATAGGAATTCTTTCAAATAGATCATGGACATGTAATCTAGAGGTCATAACAATATATCTAAACATAGGGATCTCATACTCATTTGAGAATCGTCAAGGAGGATTGATGTCTCCCACCAATAGTTGTGTCACTGTATATTGGGTCATTCATACTTTTAACATTTCTTATACTAACCAAAATAGGTACATTATAGTTTTGTTTTTAATTTTTTATTTTCTTCTAAACCATTTTTTAATTTATATTTTGCCTTTTAATTTTCGTTTTCATTATTTATTCTGGGTCAGCTCTTTAACATTGGTTTTTTTGTTTAATTTCTTATATATATGTCAAATCTTAACCTTCATCTTTATTATATATATATATACATTCCTTTTAAATCTTTATTTTCTTCTACACTATCCTTTAATTTATTTAGGTTTCATATTATTTCATTATTTAATTATTTGGTAAACTATTTAGCATTGATTTCTTTGAATTCTTTTGTATTAATTTATATTTAGGTTTTTAATTTTTTGATTATTTAATTCTTGGTCAACTCTTTAAAAAATGATTCTCTTTGAATTCTTTAATGTTATTCTTTCTTTTGTTCTTTAACACTACTTTTAAATATATATTTTATTCATTTTGATTTGATACCATTAAAAAACAATGGCTCTTAGAATTTCAACTCTACACTATATAACTCCATTTTTAGATGGGACTCTTCATCTTAGTCCTGAGGATGAACTAAAATTCATGGTTAGAAATGTTTGGAAACAGATTCACATAAATTATAAATGTGTTTTTTTCGAAAGAAATGTCTCATAATAACAATAGTATTGTTATAACATTTCAAGTATCATTATTTTACATTTTGACCTTAATCAATATATTTTTTCAAGTTTTTCAATATATAAACTGCTTTCACTTCAAGAGATTTGATCTCTCTAGGGGCTTGATAGACACATGATAAAGATGGAATCTAATTAAGATTGATCTATACTAGTAGTTTAAGTATCTCCATGGTAAAATCAGAATATATCTGTATGGAAAAAAATCTTGTTCCACATTTTTTCAAATGTATATATATTTAACTTATATAATAATTACTTTTATAATTATAATAGTATATAATATTTTTAAATCAGCTTTTTTTTTAGTTTCACCGATGTGAGATGTCGTATGAACCAAGTGTCTTGATGCTTATTATGGATTGATACTTATTGGCTTTTACAACCATTTAATTTATAATTCTTTTTATAATTAATAATAATCATCTAAATACGTATTTCTGGTAACTCAAAATTATTACATCAATAGAAAATATATATACATAGTCAACCACTAATCAAATTCCCAATTCACTTTGGTAATTTAAATAAAATTATAATTTAATTATTTTTTATGATTTTTTAATTTTGACAATGTTAGATATATTATGAGGTGCCTAGATGCCTATTATGGATGTATCCCTATCAAAATCTATGAGACTTGGTCTTTTTTCTCTTCTTCCATCCAATAAATGGGCCTATTTTAAGGTAGGCTCAATCACAAAAAAAATACTAGTCCAACCATGTAAATTAAATGGCTGGTTAAATAACCATATGCCATCAATCCAATAAACAGACATATGCAATGTTTTGTGATTAGTACTTCTCTTTGCAAAAATAATTTTCTTATATATATTTATATATATGTATATATATAATATATATCATATATATATAATATGTATATATATGTATATATATATATATATTATAAATATATATAATTATATATATATATATATATATATATAAATATATTATAATATATATATTTATAACTTATAGTTTAATATATTTTTACTAGAATCTGATGATAACAGTCACGTTTATCGAGCTTGAACTAAGAATGTGATTTTTTTTGGTTTCTTAAAATCATTTTTGAATGGATAAATGGATTGAGCACCCTAAAAAGCCCCTAGGGTGCTCTAATTCTACGGATTAAACAACTTCAACTGAAGTTTTTAAAAGTCTTTGTCAAATTTTGGTTAAACTTAATGAGAAAAAATGTCGTGAAAAAGGTCAATTCCAAAGTTAGAATATATATGTTGGAAATAATACTGAGAGGGGGGGTGAATCACTATTATCAGATCAATAATTTAATTTTCAAAACTAATTTGTATATGCTACTTCAGCTTAATGAACTAGCCTATATACACATCTATACTTAATGAAACCAACATATATGCAGAGATCTTTTGATTACCCAAATTATCATGTAGTGAACTTTAATTAGTATATCAACAGTTCATTGGACAATGCAGTAAAAGCAGAGTAAAGAATCACACGTAAGAAACACACATAAACACTAAGATATAAGGTGGAAACCCAATGTGGATGAAAACCACTTGCTGGAATAGTCTCTGTCTTCTTTTAATAATAAGAAAATTATGTTTACAATTTTTGTACTGGTGCAGCCTTAGACCAGTACATAAGCTTCTACCCGCAGAAGGATACAACCTTCTCTCATTCTCCAGCTTCTACTGGAAGGGAGCTACAACCCCCTAGCTCTTGTACTCGCTGATATGTTTACTAGCATGTAGGTGTCTGCCTATAAAAGGCTACAACCTCCTCCTTTCTTCCAGGGACCACGTTTCATAAATTTTCAGACTAGATCCATCAACAACATCATTCAATCATCAAGTATATCTGCATCAACCAATCTCCTATTGAACCAACCACAACCAAGTCAATCAATCACTTTGACAACCCATCAATCTGATCTTTCAGAATGTTGTCACCAGAATACAGTAACCAAAACCCAAGATAGAACTGAAAACACTGCAACAACAAACAGCAGCAACTAAAACATAGATTATAAGGTATACACTACTTTCTTGTGTAGAACCTGCATGTATATGTGCTTTCCTCAAAGCCAACCATCATATACATCTACAAATATTAATTCATAATTATTCACCTATACTAGACTCAGTTATACCGAGATCATGTCATTTACAGAATAATATATGTGTCAGTATTCAGATCTAGAATATTCATGAGAAAAAACACATAATAATAGTTCACTTTACGCCTTAAGATCCTGATCCATCATTACATTTTATCCTCCATCAACCGCTAAGGTTTCTCCTTGGTCTAGATCTAGCAATGCACCATAACCCAATAACCTGCATACTAGATCTCACTGTTCATCAGATATTCAATACTTGGGTGCCTTGGCCTAATGATCTTCTCCTCCTTTTATAGTTTTAGGCCTTTCTCAATACCATGGACCAAAACCGCTTAGGACCAATACCTAGGATCAAATACCTGAGCTCAATATCCCGGACTCGATACCTTGGACCAATACCATGGACTAAATAATTCAGACCAAAACTTAGTTTTCCAAGGTATACATTCTTTTCCTTTTGTGAAAGTACGTGTGTACGTATACGCGACTTAGATACAGTGAAACTGCGTGTATACGTAGTTTGGCTAGTGATGAGCATGCGTATTCCTCTCTTTCTTCATTCTTTGAAGTCAGATCTGTAACCTTGAACTATTAACTTGTTGTATTGTGATTTGTCATCTGATAGAGTTGCCATCAAGGATAACACGTTTGTCATATTGCCAAAAATCTCCCCCTTTGGACTTGATGGCAACAACCACACCAAACCACTCTCCCCTTTTGACATTAAGGGCAAAGGGTCATGCTCCCCCTGAGAGCATGCTGAATTCTTTGATATGTTGTAGTGTGCTGATTAATCTCTCGTGATCAAGTCCATGCTCCCCCTGAGAACAAGCAAGGTCTGCAAAAAGATGTTCTCAGAGAAGGACATGGCTCGACACATGCATGATGAATGACCTTCCTATCATCAATGACTCATACATACATCCATATCCCAACCAAGTGGGGATATATCAATTGATTATACATGTCAAAAACAAGAAACATTCAATAATCCATCCCATGCATAGTGGGGTTACAAATTAGGCATTTTTCATGATCGTTACATTAAAAGCTATACATGACATATATATAATAGAGACCAAATATCTTGAACAAGACCGTGATAGTCATCATCAATTATCATCAGCAGCATCTGTCAATTAGCATCCAGACTAGCAACCATGTTTTCCCCCTGAACCTGTTCCACTTGAAAGAAAATCTGCACCGAGATCTTCTAAGATAATGTCAACAATGCATTATTAGAAGCATATGCTCCCCCTGAACCTGCATCAGATGTTCACTGTCAGATCTGATTATTTCATATATTAGAAGAGTTAGCAAGGCATCATCATCAATTAGATATATATCAAGTTATCAACAACTTATGAAAGCCAACATACTTCCACATGTCATCAATAGATTGTAACCATCATCAAGAAGAGTAGAGAATTCACTGAACCATATTAGACCCCTTTCTCCTAATTCTAGCCCACTGCTTTTCCTCAAACCAACATATACATGATTCTACCCACAGAAACCAACGTATATATGTGACTACACTTCATGCAACTCGCGTATAACCACCTTTCTTTGAAGAATATAGGATTTAACAACTAGATGATGCAACAACTACTCCCAACCTTTTTATGAGATATTCAAATGTCTCTCTGGGAAGTGGTTTAACGAATATATCAGCAACCTGTTCTTTGGAGGGAACATACTCCAATTTGACCTTTTGTTCAAGCACTTGTTCACATAGAAAATGATATTTGATGGGTATATGCTTGGTCTTGGAGTGCATGACTGGATTCTTTGAAACACTAATGGCACTTGTATTATCACATAAAATGGAGATGGGTGGAGTACATGTGATCTGAATGTCTTGCAAGGTTTGCATCATCCAAAGTAGTTGTGTGCAACAAGATGCAACAGCCATATATTCTTCTTCAGCTGTAGATAATGTAATTGAACTTTGTTTCTTGCTGAACCAAGACACTAACCTAGAACCCATATAAAATGCACCATCACTAGTGCTTTTTTTTTCATCAACACTTCCTGCCCAATCTGCATCTGTATATGCATGAAGTGTGAGATATGTATCTCTAGGATACCACAAACCAAAGTTCTGTGTTCCTTGAAGATATTTGAAGATCCTTTTGACTGCCTGAAGGTGTGATTCCTTTGGATTTGCTTAGAATCTTCCAACTATTCCCACTGCATGCATGATGTCTGGTCGGGTACCTGTTAGATAAAACAAACTGCCAATCATGGATCTGTAAGTTGGTTGATGCACCATTGTTGATTCATCATTTGAGTTGAGACTGCATCCTGTTACCATTGGGGTACATACTAGTTTAGAATCTTCCAAGCCATACTTTTTCAGGATATTTTTGAGGTATTTGGTTTGTGAGAGAAAAATACCATCTTTATTTTCTTGATCTTGTAGACTAAGAAAGTAGGTGAGCTCACCAAGAAAGGACATTTCAAAATTCTTGCTGCATTACTAAAGAAAGATTCTGACTCATGGATTCTTCATTGCTACCAAAAATGATGTCATCAACATAAACAACAATTATTAGCAATTTGCTAGTGTCAACCTTTGTATATAGATTGTTATCTGTTGATCCCTTTGAAAAACCCTGTTGGTGGAGATATTTGTCAAGACAGTAATACCATGTCCTTGGAGCCTGTTTTAGACCATAGAGAGCCTTTCTGAGTTTGCATACATTTTTTTCATCATTTCCAAGATTGAATCCTTCTGGCTATTCAATATAGACTTCTTCTAAGTCTCCATTAAGGAAGGCATATTTTACATCCATTTGATATACTTTGAATTTCTGAAAACTACAAAGAGCTAGAAACATTCTAATGGCTTTAAGTCTTGCAACAGGTGCAAAGGTTACTTAAAAATATATACCTTCTTGTTGAGCATATCCTTTACAAATGAGTCTGGCCTTGTTTATGATAACTTCTCCATTTTTTTTCATCTTGTTTTCAAATATCCATTTGGTTATGATATTCTTATCATGAGGTCTACGAACTAATTCCCAAGTATTATTCTTTTCAATTTTCTCAAGTTCTTCATTCATGGCCTTGACCCAACATTCATCTCTACATGCTTCATTTACATTTTGAGGTTTAGTGTAAGATAGTAATGCTAGATAGCTTGAAGCTTCGATAATGGTTCTTCTTGTCTGCACACCTGCCCTTTTTCCCCTAAATTTTCTATTTTTGGATGATTTTTCTGAACATACATGGATAGAGTCTTTTCTTCTATCGTTATCTCTTCTTCTGGTGTTTCATTGGTTTATTCTTCAAAATCAGTGTGATTTGACGTGCGAAAATGATCCTCATCTTCTTCATTGTCATAATCGTTAATTTTTAACTGTTTTGGATTTTTGCATGCTTCATCAACCACAACATCAACACTTTCAATAATTTTCCCAAGTCTTTTATTATAACATTTATATCCTTTACATTGGGAAGAGTAGCCAAGAAGAATACCTTCATCTTCTCTAGGTTCAAACTTACCAAGTTTTTCTTTAGTCCTTTTGATGTAACATTTGCTTCCAAAAACTTTGAAGTACTTTATAGTAGGAGTTTTACCATACCAAAGTTCATGTGGAGTTTGAGCCCTGTTTACCCAAAAATTTTCTTGATTGAGAATAGTGACGACAGTGAATGCAGCTTCACCCCAAAAGGTTGCAGGAGTTCTAGATTCATCTAGCATAACACGAGCCATTTTTTGAACAATTTAGTTCATCCTTTCTACCACTCCATTTTGCTGAGGAGTCCTTACTGTGGAGAATTGTCTTTTTATTCCATGTTGTTCATAGAAGTCAAAGAATTCATCCGAGGTAAATTCTCCGCCTCAATCAAATCTGAGGCATTTGATTTTGCGATCTGATTCATTTTCAACCAAAGCTTTGAAGGCTTTGAACTTTTCAAATGCTTCATCTTTATGCTTTAGAAGACCTATCCAACACATTCTGGAAAAATCATCAATCAACAATATCAAGTATTCTTTTCCTCGAGGTGACTTTTTCCTTGATGGTCCACATAAATCACTATGAGCAAGTTCAAGAGGCTTACTAGCTAACCCTTCCTTTTCGATGAATTGAGATTTGGTTTGCTTACTAAATTGACATGATTTTCAAATCATTTTTTCAAGAATATTGATATCTGGAAGATCATGAACAACCTAGAATCTACATTCTTTTCTTATCTGAGAAAAGCTTAGATGTTCAAATCTTCTATGCCATAGCTAGTTTTCATCATTTTTTCTTAGATAGCACTATTGTTGTCCTCCCTTGAGTATGTATAGTTTGTTTGGAGTTCTTGTACCTTTAATAACGGTTTCTCCTATATCAAGCTCACGAACAACACATCCATTTGATCGAAACACTACTTCATTTCCTTGATCACACATTTGACTCACACTCAACAAGTTATGCTTTAAGCCATCAACATACATAAAATTCCCATATTTAACTTTTTCTTTCAATAAAATAGAGCCTTTACCTTTTATGATTGCAGGAGTGTCATTTCCAAATGAGATACTCTTTTCCTTTTCTAATGCATTATATGAGTGTAGTTTTTCTCTAACACCTGTCATGTGTTTTGAGCATCCATTGTCGATGTACCACTGGTTTTCTTGTTCTTCTACATATAAGGCTATACCACATCTTTCTATTTGTGGTTCTTTTTTTCTCCATATTTTGGGATTTAATGGAGTTTGATCCTTTTGAGATATTTGTTAAAATTTTCTCCTGCATTCAGATTCTTCATGACCAAAGTTGTTACAAATTGAGCATTCTATTTAATTTTCAAAAAGAGAAAAGTTATTATAGGAAATTTTCTTGATCCCTATCACATTCTTTTGATTTCATGTTTCTCTACTCATGATGGTTTTGTAAGCAACACATTGAGAAACTTTGTGTCCAAAATTATGACATGAGAAACATTGACCATTAAAAAAGTTCCAGCGATTATCAAATCTACTCACCTGGTGATTGTAGTTTCTATTGATATTCATCTTTGAAGAAAATTGAGTACGATTTACTTGAGGTTGGTTGTGGCTTCTATTCATCCTTGAAGTAAATTGAGACTATTTTACCTGGTGGTCTACTTTATGCCTTTGCTGACGATTGTCAAACTGTTCACTGCTCTTTGCTACATCAAGATAGATTTTAGTGGAGGTTGACGACTTCTATGCTTGAGATGCTTCTTCAATGTATCCAAGACCTGTCTTTATCAAAGGAGAATGCTGCACTTTGATAATTTCATTTAAGGTTTCTGATCCTTTAGCAAATCTATGATTGAGAGATTTTGTTTTCTCAAGATTCTTTCTTAGACCCACAATTTCACATTCTAGTTTTTCATTGTGTTTTTATCTCTCAACAAGTTTGTATGTCAAGGTATCTATAATCATATTCTTTTCTTCTAAATAGATTTTGAGTTTAGAGACTTCTTCATAAAGGTCATGCTCATCTAAAGCATCCAAGAAGTCATCATCCTCATAAGCCATGAAAAGTCTACAATCATTATTATTTTCATCTTCATCACTATTTCATAAACTATCGCTATCTTCATGAGTATAGTAGCTCTTCTTACTTACACTTTGTTTTCTATTACATTTTGCAGATTCCTTCCCTTTCTCATATTTATCTTGATGAGGACATTTGGCAACATAATGACTGACTCTACCACAGTCAAAACATTTGAAAGGTAGTTTACCTCTGAATCTTCTAGAACCCCATTGAAGGTTCTTGACAAAGTTTGCTTCTTTTTCTCCTTCTGGAATATGTCCTAATTCATTGAGTTCTTATTTTCCTTTTGCTGAAGCTTTAAATGTGGCTTCTCTCATATTTTATTGACCTTCTTTTCTCATCTCAAAGTTAGTTAAGATTCCATGCAACTGTGTCATAGTAATAGTCTGGAGATTCTGCTTTTCTTCTATGGCAGGTACTTTTGATTCAAACTTAGAAGACAAGGATCTTAAAACATTTTCAATTAATGTAACTTTCTTTATCTCTTCACCCATATTCTTCATGCAATTAACAATCTCATCTATACGTAATAAGTAATTAGCTATACTTTCATCATTGTGCATCTTGAGAGTTTCATATTGAATTCTGAGAGTTTGCAGTTTAGCACATTTTACCTGAGAGTCTCCTTCATAGATTAGAATTATTTTGTCCCATATTCCTTTTGTAGATTTGAGCTGCATAACTTTGACAAAATATGATTGTGACAGACTTCCCAATAATGTATTGACAACCTTGGCATTGGTTTCATATTTCTTCTTACTTGCCGTATCTGTAGGAATTACTGATGGAAATGTATATCCTCCTTCCACGATTTCCCAAACATATGTTCCAAGAGATTGAGATAGGTTGTGGTTCTTACCTTCCAATTAACAAAGTTTCTCCCATCAAAGGTTGGTGGTCTGATGGATCCCCCACTTTCTTGATTACTCATGATGATGGATCTTCCTGCAAGCGATCAAGCTTCTTCTAAAGGACCTACTCTGATACTAATTGTTGGAAATAATACTGAGAGGGGGGGTGAATCAGCATTATCAGATCAATAATTTAATTTTCAAAACTAATTTGTATATGCTACTTCAGCTCAGTGAACTAGCCTGTATACGCATCTATACTTAATGAAACTAGCGTATACACGGAGATCTTTTGATTTACCCAAGTTATCATGTAGTGAACTTTAATCAGTATATCAAAAGCTCATTGGACAGTGCCGTAAAAGTAGAATAAAGCATCACACATAAGCAACACATATAAGCACCAAGATATAAGGTGGAAACCCAATGTGGGTGAAAACCACCTACTGCAATAGCTCTGTCTTCTTTTAATAATAAGAAAATTCTATTTACAATTTTTGTACTGGTGCAACATTATACCAGTACAAAGGCTTCTACCTACAGAAGGCTACAAGCTTCTCTCATTCTCCAAATTATACTGGAAGGGAACTACAACCCCCTAGCTCTTGTACTAGCTGATATGTTTACTAGTATGTAGGTGTCGGCCCATAGAAGGCTATAAAATTCTCCTTTCTTCTAGGGACCACGTTTCATAAATTTTCAAAAGGGATCTATCAACAACATCATTCAATCATCAAGTATATCTACATCAACCAATATTCTATTAAACCAACAACAATCAAGTCAATCAATCACTTTGGCAACCCCTCAACCTGATCTTTTAGAATGCTGTCACCAAAATACAGTAACTAGAACCCAAGCCAGAACCAATAACACTACAACAACAAACAGCAACAAATAAAACATAGATTATAAGGTATACTCTAATTTCTTGTTGCGAACCTGCGTGTATAAATTATTTCCTCAAAGCCAACCAGAGTATACATATGAAAAAATTAATTCATAATTCTGCAGCTATACCAGACTTCAGTTATACCCAGATCATGTCATTTATAAAATAATATATGCGTCAGTATCCAGATCTACAATATTCATGAGCGAAAACAAATAATGATAGTTCACTTTACGCCTTAAGATCCCGATCCATCATTAGATCTTATCCTTGATCAACTGCTAAGGTTGCTCCTTGGTTCAGATCTAGCAATTCACCATAATTCAATAACCTGCATACTAGATCTCACTCTTCATCAGATATTCAATACCTGAGTGCCTTGGCCTAATGATATTCTCCTCCTTTTATAGTGTTAGGCCTTTCTCAATACCATGGACCAAAACCACTTAGGACCAATACCTTGGATCAAATACCTGGGGTCAATATCTCGAACCTAATACCTTGGACCAATACCATGGGTCAAAATACCATGGACCAAATACTTTGGACAAAAACTTAGTTTTCCAAGGTATATTCTCTTTTCCTTTTGTGAAAGTGCGTGTGTACGTATACACAACTTGGATACACTGAACCTGTGTATATACATAGCTTGGCCAATGGTGAGCCTGCGTATACCTCTCTTTCTTCATTCTATGAAGTCTGATCTGTAACTCTGAGCGGTTAACCTGCTGTAATATTTTCTGTCATCTGAGAGAGTTGCCATCAAGGACAACACCTGTGTCATAATGCCAACAATACACACACACACACACACACACACACACACACACAC
>APFE030707062.1:113794-125880 GCA_000404065.3 Pinus taeda | reverse complement strand
AATTAATTTTAAAAATATATATAACATAGCTCATTTTTCTTTTGTGAATTTTGTTTAATTGACTCAACAACATACAACTTGAGGGTGTCTTTTAATGCATTTATTTACATGTAGGTAAACTCTAATGTAGTTTTTTTCATCCAATAATAAAAACAAACAAATTGAGAAAATAAAATTAAAGAATGAAAACTACTTACAAATTAATTATTCCATACTGCCAATGATGGTTTAACTTTAACATTTTACATTTATTTTAGAAATTAACAGCATCACTTACGTTTTGCTGTCAACAGTTGTAACATGGAGTTTTCCATGAATATCGGGAATAATCTACCAAATATGGCGTCATTAGCTTTTTCCCACTACTTGTTGTCAACACAAATACCAAATGCAATTTTACTGGTCTTCTCTTTTCTATGCATTGTAATTTAAGATGCCTTTTTTGTTACTATATTTCAACACTCAATGTATGCTCCATGAATATGAATATGGGGAATTTGGCTTGCTTTATTATGAATTATATTTAACAGAATGTCAGGTGGATAATTGCTCACTATTTTTTATGCAAATATTTGTTTAAATTATGGTAGACAATTATCCACATGATATTGTTGCATAAAAATTTGATGGCATTATGTTATGCAAAGTTATGATACTTGGCAAATAGAATTCTTTTTAGCAGTTTATTTTTAATATTAAATTTTTACTAACTATATTCAATTTTAAAACCAAATAAAAATAGTCAATCAATCAATGTAAGAAGAAAAAAATTACATTTTTTAAAAAAATTAAAAAATTATTTTTTAATTTTCAAAAATAATTATTTAATATTCATTTTTCAACATATTAATCAAATTCATAGAGTTTAAAAAAATTTCAAAACTCATATTGAAAGTCACTTTTTTTTTTCTACCAAAAAATATAAACAATAAAAAATGATAACCAACTTCTCTGTATAATAAAAATAAGAACCTACTTCATATACATCTCAAGTTGTTTTAAATATTATAAAATTATAAAATTAACTCAATATTAACTTTATTTTAATTATTACTCTTATTTAATTATAAAAAGAATTGATATATAAGTTAAAGATGTATACATTTAAAAACACATGGAACAAGATTTTTATCTATGGAGATTTATCTCCACTTTATTTGTATATAGACTTTGTTACAATACCATGGCTTATAAATACCACATGCCCAAAAAACCATAACTTATTTCATAGGGCACTTGTTCATTTGGAATTTTTTTAGTTAATCAATTTAATTAAAAGAGAAAAAATGTGATAACTACTTTGGATATAAATCTCAACCTTCGATTTGTGTAAATTTTAAAATATTCTAGAATATTCTATGTAGGATAAATTTCTACCATCCACCTAATAACTTTTGATAATTAAACTAAAAGTCTTGAAGACCTGCCCAAGATCCAGGTGTCCTAACACACTTTGATGGATAACAAGCTCCTCATGCTAGCACAATCTAAGGAATTTATCATCAGGGTTGGGTAGATATCTTTTTCTCTGTGCTTAGCTGGTCCAATTTAATGGAACGTGGAAGGTGGTGATCATTTAAGGACAATGTAATTACTCCCCAATCAGAACATGAATTCAACTATCACGACTTAGATGGACATTCATTACCTCATTTAATTATCTCAACAAGTGGTTGGTCTTCATGGTTTTCACAAGGAAAAAAGGTTCAGGAAGCTTGAAGACAAGGGTAGAGAATATTCTAGCTTGAATGTCATGGTCTATGAAAGGGGATGTGCCAGGAGAGGTGGAAGAGGATGAGGCTGTTATTCTCACCCCCCCTAGTATGGTCATGAAGGGGATCAATTTGGTGATGCCTTTACATATCCATTGCTTAGTCATTGCCATGGAAGCACAAGAATGTAGGAACATAGGAAATGGCCATTGGGTAGTGAGAAACCTACTTGGACACCATCTCAGGGATTAGGAATAAGTCTGAAATTTGGTGGAAATTATAATTGTAGATAACGATTCACATCTCAACCACATACGATCAACTTTGAGAAACCTATCCAAATATTTGGGGATCGCATTCCCTCCTCCTCCCCCTCCTCTGGATTCCTCCAATTCACTAGAAGGCTCAGATGTTGCAGACTCGATCCATCAAGGAACCAATACCCCCACCCCTAAACACTTATGAACTTGGAAAAGGAAGCAAAAGCTATCACACAGTTCCACCTCTTCTCGCCATGAGTTGCAAGAATTTTGTTTGGCCAACCAGACAATTGATGCAAACACCACCAAGCGAAAAATCTCTTGGCTCGATGCCAACACCATTACAGGGGAAATTTTTGTTGAGTGGGAACACCTCCATGGTTACCAAAAGGCTGTGGTGATCCCTTCCAATATCTTTCTCAGCAAGACCAAGCACTATGTGACTAGGCCCAATGTGACCAGACCTAGCATGACCATGCTCAGAGTATCTAGGCTCAGTGCAACTAGGCCCAACATGACCAAGATCAAAATGAACATGGCTATGATCATTAACCATTTCAACTAACGGATTACTTACCCTATATTACTTCTATATTGTCCTTGTAGTTTTCTTTGTCCATGTCCACCTAGTTTCAGTTACATCTACTTTTTTTGTGGCTCCATGTTATCTAAAACTATTCTGAGAAGTCTTAGAGAGACCATTTGGTTTCCCACCCAAGGGAGTATGGTCTCTCTCAAGTTTACTTTAGGAAAGGAAAGTTTTTTGTGGCTAGAACGAACTCATCCAGGACACAGACTACTCATGTTTCTCCATGCATGTATTTTATGAAAATTTCTAATAATATAATAAATTTTGGCTTGCTGGCAAGAAAATAAATATTCTCGAAACCCTATTCCAAAATGGACATACCTATCGACACAACTAGTTACAATTAATTTAAAATTATGGAAGTTAAAATATATACATTTGTATAATTATAATTTACTGATATATTATTAAATTATAAAAGGAATTATATATGAATTAAGCACACATACATTAAAAAAACATTAACAAACAAAACAACACTGTTTCAATCGCTTTTTCAGTAAATTAAAAAAAAAAACAACAACTTCTAACTCAACCATCATTAAATCATTTAAGTAAAAACATAAAAAAATAAGAAGAAAATAAAAAAAGTATTAGTATTAAATAAATTATAGAAGAGCTTAAAAATAATCCCATAATTTATATATTACAAGCTAGAATTTATTCTAGTATTGTCAATGCATGAATATATAAGTTGTGTCAATGTGAATTTTATTAATATTGTTAGGGTAAGCGACTCCATACAAGACTTAAAGTTACTAAATCCATATTAGTGGTTTTGACACATTTTTTTGGTGGATTGTGGTCTTAGATCCCATGGATTACATGTGATGAAGCCTTTAAAGGGCTTGGAGATTCTCCATTGTGATGTGCTTGAGTTGAGGGTAAGACTTAGTGAGGGAAACATATTGGTTAGCTTGGTTACTTTTAGGTCAAGGCATAATCACTTTTAAGCCATAATTTTTGGTTCATTCTTTCCATTTCTTGGTTTTTCATATAAAACTAGCATATTGTGGTTTATGTTTACTCCTTTTTATATTTAATGTACCTTTGTCCTCTAATATTTTATTTTTTAACAAGTGGTATCAAAGCTAAGGGATCATAACCTTTAGAAGGAGTTGATGATTGAAAATTTCATAGATTGTATGTTGAGGAAGATGGTAACATAGAGAAGCATGATTGAGATTGGACCTGCATACATGAAGATTATCTAATAGGAAAAGGAGGTACACGAGAGTGAGGAGCAACTTCATAAATTTTATTCAGTGAAGAGAGCGCTTGGTGTGAGAAGGTGTGGGGGCATGGATAATGGTTAGATAAGTGTCACACAACAATAACAAAATATTTTGTTTTTCTTTAGAGATGAAATTTGTAAATTACATGTATATGGATATACAACATTAACATCTAGTTAGGCATGCATACCCTTGTCAATAAAGTCTTGGATACACCTAGCTGATATAGGATGAGAGCATACATATTTCAATTGTTATGTTTAAAGAGTTAGGTTAAACTAAACTCGATCAAAGAATCAAAGTTGTTATGCTATAGTGTTAGTTTTGGGCACATGGTTTTGGTGGCTCATGGTACTAGAGCTCATGGATTACATGTGATGAATCCTTTAAAAGTCTTGGGGATTATCCATTGAAATTTTCCTAAGTTGATCCAAGGGCTCACTTGGGCAGGCTAAGATGTTAGCTAGCTTGACTACTTTTAAGTAATGTCTTGGCTACTTTTAAGTCAAGGCATGTTTTCTTTTAAGCAATAAGATAAGAATAGATCTGTTATTGACTAAGTCTTCCCCAGTTGGGGTTCTATAGGTTAAATAATGGTGTGTATAATTTATTTGTAATTTTTCTATGTATGATTTTTACCATTATTTTTCTTGTATTATTTTTATCCAAATAAATTATAGTACGGTCATCCTTATTGTTTATGCCAATTGTATTTTTCTTGTTATGAATAGTCCCTAGGACCTTATTAAGTAAATAATAATCCTTAAGGACTTATGCTCTAGTATGGGTATGACTACGAACACTAATAAAACAAAGGTTTGGATAATTGAACCCGACAAGATCACTTATGATACATTCGTATAAGAGAATAATAATAATTTCTCCATACAAATATGTCATAATGGCTGAAAACGTGAAGCTAGGTTACACTTTTGTGAGAAATGCCCTCGAACAATTCACAATCTCAATTTTTCAGCTGAACCAATATTTTCTTCGGTCGAAGTATTATACTAACATTCGTCCAAACAACTTTCTATTTAGATTAACGCTGGCCGTTACACAAATGTTTTGTCAAAGTTGAAAAAATCAGCAAAAGAAATAGTTCACTAAAACTTTTTTTTTTTTTTCGCACGAACAAATAATTCAGTCGAACTACATATTTGGCATAACTAGTTTTTCGACTGAAAAATGTCTATATATGTATGAGGGCCCCGATGTTGTTGTAGAATTTTCTGCATTGTTAGTGTGTTATTATTATTATGTCGAAAAATATTATTATTGCGCTAATGTTTTGCCTAACCCATCAGTTCGCTGGAGGAAACGATCATGTACGTATGCGTATGTGCATGAATTGTTGCTTTTTCTAGATTTTGTTTTATGGTTTTTTGTGGTTTCTTTAATTTTTTGTTGGTTTTTTTGCAGGGTTGGTTGGCGCCAGAGGCGTTTTTGTAGGATTTTTGCCCGATTTGGTCGGTTGGCACCAAGGTTTATTGAACCTCATCGTCACTAGAGGGATTCTATCAGCTTCCTCAATCTCCTAGTCTAGACCAGGCATGTTGATTTATTAGATTCTTTCCAGGGGCAGTTGAATGCCACAAATGCTGGAAATTTTATGTTGTTTTAAAAAAAGGAGCATCCGAGACAAAAAGAACAAGGGAATTAAAAAAAATACATTTATATATGTGAACTATCTATAGCAATAGATTTTTTATCGGCGAACATAATAGAAACAACTTTCCAATTTTCAAAATTTATTGATCCAATTTTCTCATAAAACCAATCCATTAATTTATAAGTGTAGTTATCGTTATCGATAAAAAAAAAATTAACTTAATATTTTGGGTGGAACTAAAATGTTCTCCGGTTAGAGGAATTTACACTCCACCTTGAGAAAACTCTAGTTATAATTTTCTAAATGCCTACTGAAATATTATTGCAAGAAACCTATTATGTCTATTTCAGTAGTTCTTAAGAAACCGAAAGATATGGAAGCACAGAATCAGATGTCCATCTTAATAAAAAATGTGAGATGAGAAGGTAGCACATAAATTCTGACCAATTTTAGTTTAAATAATTTTTATCATATGCTCATTTAAGTCCTAATATCAATAATTAACTTATACCATATATATGCATTGCAACTCTTACCTGTCCTCGATCAAAATCCTAATGTGCTACAAAATATTTCATCTGTTGACCACCTAGCATGCAATGAGGTATTTTCATGATCAATCATGGACATATTGGATATTATTACCACAATGACTAGTCACATAGTTGGTATAGTTAACTATGATTGCAAAGTTCATGTCAAGATTGCTACAAATCATGTCAAACTTACTTGAATTCGAACTTTTCAATAACATGCATCCAAATTCACCAAGTTGAACAAAACTTGTCCCTCAAATTCATCCTCTAATTCAACTAGATCAAATTGTCCCATGAACCCTTTAAAAAGCAATGCTTCACTCCTCCTCAGCACTTTCATAGATAATTTTGTTCTCCATCATTTAAAGGTTCTAAGAGAATCTTAACTGCACTCAACTTGATATTCAAGCTCCTGAATGATTTGAGAAGGAGAATAATTAAAAATAAGTTTCTTTTCAATTTATATCAAAGCTTTAACCTTTAATTGTAGCAGGAATTTGTAACATCATTCTTAGGCAAGATTTTTTTTTTTTTCTTGGATGCTTAATATTCCTTCAATGAGCCACCTTTCTAAGTAAGATTGGAGTAATTTTAGGATATTTGGGTAATTTTTCTTTAAGATTATGTGCATTATATTAATTTATTGAGATATTTTTATCATCAAATTAAAGATTACGAACCTTCAACTTTATAAACTAACAATGTGTGTTATATTTTCAGACACCTGTATAGTATATACAAAAAAAATCTTTATTTGCAATGATGGACTTCAATTTGTGCTAGAGTGGAATTGTTTCTTCTTTCTGTCAATCCTATATGAAAATGTGTGCATTTAAACTTTTGCCCAACTGCAAGTTGACTTTAGGATTTTTCATAGATTCCCATAACTGATGATAAATGGGACCAATACCATGGCCTTGGAGAGCAATGAAAAGCATGTACCATCATTCAATTTACAACAATGCATATCTATATTAACCCCAAATTTACTATGAACCATGGGTATCAAACTGCATGAGGTGCTAATCTCAAGGTTTTCAAATTCTCTTTGAGTGGTTAAATAATATTTATGTTAACCACATTTTCTATTATTTATATTAAAATTACATGGTGCGAGCACACAAAAAATGGTTCATGCATATCCCTTGTCAAATGTATCTCTTGGTAAAAGAAATGTAGTTCTAGATTTTCAATTCTTGTAATTATGAATGCATTTCTATAGTGTAACTATGAATGCATTTCTATAATGTAACTATGAATGCATTTCTATAGTGTAACTATGAATCCATTTATATAGTGTTTTGGATTTATAACTAGAAAATATGTTTTCATATATTTAAATTTCCAAAAATTGAAGTTGTGTTATCAGTTTACTTTAAAAAAATTCCCAACTCAAGCTTAGCTAGAATTACCATGGATTAGACTATATTCAGTTACCTGCAAATCCATGAATACAGATTCTTGCATTACAAACTGTGAAGCAATTTTGTTGAGATTTCACTGTTGTACATTCATATTGTATCTACATTTAGAACACTCAAGTTACACCTTATTATATTACTAAAGACCTAAAAATTAGAAAGACTATTTAGTTTCACCCAAAAAAAATTCTTGAATTTTTTTTTCTGGTTCAAATTATGCTCCACGAAATGACAAAATAAAGCACATGTCTTAAGTCGAATTTCAATTCCATGGTTTTGAAAAAGCATAAGTAAACATGACTACAAATTTCCGTTAAGACTATATTTTCTTGAAGTCTCATTCTACTTCAAATCAAGTTCTCAAATCAAGCTCTTTGAAATGGTAACTCGAAATAGATAACTTCTCATGTATGTCAATAAATTCATTATAAGGCCAGGAAGTGTGGGAATCGTCCTTCATAATAAGAATACAATTTTCTAATTGAAAGAGGAGAAAAAATCATTATATTCTTCATTGCAAGTGTTACCCATCAACTTATTCACAGTAACCAAAGGGAGGAATGGAAATGATAGCAAGTCTGCATGCACCCTTGGTGTAAATAATCTATCACATATGCATTTAAACATTGATTTTATATAGACCCAGTTCCTAAAATCAATAAATTGCTAACATCATAATTTGTAATTTCTTGATGAAACTATCAATCACATGTATAAATTACGAAGGAGAACATAGAAGATGATCTTGAAAATAGGCTAAATCCTTGTAGTATTCCACTATTCAATAACAATAGCTATCTATTTATTATCATTCTCCCATAAACTAAGGAATTTTCAATAAATAAATATATTAAATTCATTTTATTAAATTTATGTTTTACAGGGATTAGAAAACCCATTAAACATGGTTGAAAAATGGACATTATGCATAGAATTTTCTTGTTATCTCAATCCAGAGAAATCAATGATTACTTATGTGCTATGCAATATTGTGATGAACAAATTCCTCCAAACGAAAAAGAATGTACCTGGAAGAACATAAAACAATGAAGCATATTATATTGCATTAACAGAAGGCTTAGGAATAGCTAGGTCATATGGATCAAATGGAATTGTAGTCTTCATCAATTGCAAACTTGTGTGCAAGTTGATGAAAGATGTGTACCAAGTTAACAAATAGAGGTTAAAATAATTGCATGGAGAAGAAAAAAATATTGTTAGTCAATTTCAATCATTTTGCAAATGTTAATAGGATGTGTTGCGATCTACTATATGGGGCAATGTGAATTCAATATTTGTGTGTGAAATATGAAATAGTTTTAAGAATCTCTCCTTTATAATTGTGTCGTTTTTAATGACGATGTGTTTTTTTCAATTCTATACCAAGTTTGCCCCCAATATGTAAGCACAACTTGGTGAACTTGACATGTTAAAATTTTGTATTTAGTTTTAAAAATGTGTGCTTCAACATTTGTGTTTTTTTTCTTGAGTATATTTTAAATGAAGATCTTTGGATTGTTACATAAATTTTCTGAATTCTTTCAATGTTTTTAAATACCAATTTTAAGATCTTAAAATGAATGATGTAATTTCAAGGGTTACATCAATTAAATGCATGATGTAACTTCAAGGGTTACATCAATTTTATGAATTTTTAATCTTTCTAAATAGAATTTTCAAGATTTTTAAATACATGAGGTAACTTCAAGGTTACAAAAATTTTCTAAATTCTTGATCTTTTTAAATAACAATATGAAAAAGAATTGTAAATGCATGAGGAAGTGTTTTAAATATCATGCATATATATATCTATAGATATACATATCATGGATGAGCATTTTCCACTTGATCCTTAGAGGATCAAGCATCATTAAAGTCACATGCATCTACTAAAGGGGGAGGTCATGGATCAATGTGAATATCAAATGAATCGAGGGAGGTCCATCATGGTTATGGTACATATATCTTTATGTGCAAGATTTCAAATGATATTTGAATATAATGATATGTATGTATACATATGTAATTATTTTTATGATTTGTCTTTAAATTAATCTATATAAATTCATTTTTTAGGACACTAAAACTACAAAAAAAAAACCAAAAGAGAAACTCCACCAAATCATGGAAGACAAATACAACAATAATATAAATATATATAAAATATATATATATTATAATATATATAATATATAATATAATATAATCATTTGTGTCTGTGTGTGTGTGTTTATGTGAATTTATTGAATTGATAAACAGGTAAAATCATATGTATGTAAAAATATATAGTGAATTGCTTTTCTATTTTTTTAGAAGATTTTCTCACAATGTTGTGACGCGAGGGTGGTCAACAAGCTCAATCAACTCATGTACTTAGGTGTGATGGTGCTCAGCTATATTTGGGTGGTCATCAATCTTAATCAGATCATCATGATCCTCATCATTTTGGTAAATTATATGGTTTTTTTTAATACTAAAATAAATTTGTGTATTTAAATGAATTGTATGTACATATGCATGTACATGTCTATCTTGCATGTGTATAATACATTTGTTCACATGTTTTTATATTTATGTAATCTTATATATTGATGTAGAGGGTAAAACATTTGCTCCAAGTAGACGCAAGCAAGGCCCAACAATTGAAGAAGAAGGCCATATACCAAATGCCACTTATCCATATGATATTCCTGATGAGATTCCTTGGGAAACAAACCTCCAACACTGTACATTACAAAGGTACAAAAGTCATTATTCAAAATGGAGGAAAGGTCTTAGGAGTTTGGAGCTCCTTCTAGAGAGTCGAGAAAGCTTAGAAATATTTGTGCACTCTCTAAGCTCATTTCTTGATATTTACGAGAATCTTAGTCCAATGACGTATTGCTTTATAGATATGATGAGGCACATAAAGGAAGAATTAATGGGTCCCAATAAATGGGCTGAGGTTAGTAAAAGGTTTACAAAAGAAAATGAAAAATATATGTTTAATTTCAAAGAAGGGTTGAAAAGAAATATGGTCAAGGTGCAATATTTCAAGCACCCTGATATAGCCAGCCATTTGTATGATATGTTCCTTGCAGTGTATGGAAAGTTGTCATAGAATGACGAGGTTCCAATTTATTTTGCAAAATTATTTTGTGCGAAATTATTTTTGGGCATGAAACCTAATTATAATGACCTTCCATCTTAATATTATGGTATTGACAGAGGTTGGTTATGTCACCATAAGAGCACATTACGTGATATTGAATTTCCTCACAATCATCCACCTTTGGTATGCCAATCTCCTTGTCTTGTAACGTTTCAGTCAGATATGGATGCCACTACTCAAATATGTTGAGAAGGAAGAGATGCCATTATAGACAACATCTAGACTGCATTAACTGGAATTAATGTCGGTCTAAATCAACAAAGAGCATGAGATAATTCACATGATAATTTTGTATATAAAATAGATGATGATATAGATAATATGAATATTTAGGAGCTTAAATCATGTGCAAAATGGTTTTCGTAATGGTTGGCAAGACCTAATTGTTCATGAGGAAGAGGGTGTGGGATCGGTATGTGTTAATGGTTAGGGTGGATATTTTAATGTAATTTGTAATGTATGTGTTAATGTCAATTCACATACATTTTGTTAATTTTTTGAGATATAATATAACATAAATGTATGATATGTTCACCATTCACACTTAACTCATTTGTTGAATGAAATTTTTGATAATGTCACTGTCCCAAGTTCAGGTTCCAATCAAGATATTTTGAGAGATGTTAGTTTTTATTTTAAGAGTTCATGTTGATACAGTTATTATTCTAATTTTTTTATATCGGTATTGTGAGGAAACATTTTTAAAATAAATAATTATGTATATATAATTAAATGTTAACAGAATTTGATTTGTACGATATTTTCAACATAGCGCAACCTTATTCCTCCCTACTAGGAGATGTGTCCAATAATCGATTGTCATAAGTATTGAATATTTCACTTATGTTTTGTTTTATATTGAAGTGCAAGTTTTATTAGAAAACGAGATGGATTTATCTTAAAATTTTAAAATTTTTGAATTTTATGTTTCTGGAGACAATTTCCATTCGCGATGGAATTTAGTGATGGAATCGACAATGGGTATGGGATCATATAAACAATTTGAAAATGTTGGGTAATTTTTTTTTTAATATTGCGAGTTCATGCATTTTCATGTGAAATTTTAAATTTTTAATATATACATGTACTTGTATTGTATAGGGCATCTAGGTGGGAGAAATGTAGGGGGAACACCACAAGTTATTGCAGGGAATTTGATACTTGATTTTTTTAATATTGATATTGTTAATGTATTTTCATGTGCAATTTTAAAGTTTTAATATACATGCATGCACATGTATTGTACAATTTATCCATGTGGGTTCAATGCATGATGAACACCACAAGAGCACAATGGAGGGGGGACAACATGAGGTATTGCATGGAATTTGAAACTTTATAAAATAAATTATGATTACATTCTCATTTAATTTTAAAACATTAAAACATAATTTTAAAGCACATAATATTGCGTATATATCCAATTACACATGTTGTATAGGGCACCCATGATTCAATTGAGAGCATGAGGAGATTGACAATCTTTTCATGTTATATTTATTTTTATCATGATATAAATTTTGGATATATTTAAAGTAAAACTCTTTATTATGAATTGATACATATTTTT
>APFE030707062.1:99796-113397 GCA_000404065.3 Pinus taeda | reverse complement strand
AATTTTGGATTTTATATACATTTTGCATGGTACAATTTGCATGATGCATGGTTTGATGCTTAAAACTTCGTTTTACATATTTAAGTTCATGAATATGTAGCAATGAAAGTAAATTTGCATTTAGTTGCTACATTTTTCATAATCATTGTTACACTGTTAGTAGGTGATTCTTGGGTTTTGTTTAAATTTGTTTTGTCAATTTATTTAAAATGAATCTAGTAAAATTGTAAATTACAAAACATGATACCTCTTGCATTTGAATGAATCTTATAATCTGGTATAGATGTTTAAAATGATGCGGGAGCATCTAGAACATCTTCATTTGTAAATATGGAATAAAGTGGGGATAGAATTTCTATGCTTTTTTAGTTAAAATTAGCATAAAAAAATAGGGAATAAAGCTTCCAGCTTTAAGTCATTGTGTAAAAAAGGAAAAATCTTGATTTTCCTAGGAGATAAGGTCTTACCTATCCTTTATGTACATATCCATTATTATTATAAACGAATGAAGCAACTACAACTCTCATCAGAGAGGGAGGCGGCGTCAAAGCATAATTTCAAAGCCTCTCTGGCATCTTAGTGCAAGGTTTTTTTTATGCATGTATCCATAATTAATTGACTATGTGTGTGATTGGAGTGTGGGGCTGTGCGCTCTTCCATAAGTTTTATGACAGCTGGTTGTGGATAATTCTTATGTTATTTAAATTGATGTGCATTAAACGGTGAGTCATTGTGCGTATATTATATATATAGCCATGGAGAAATGTTATGAGGATTAAATATTCAGTGTGCATGTTCTACATTTCCGTGGGGAAATTTTGTGTGTGTTTATACGTTGCTCCCTGTGCACGTGGAATAAGAAATTGGTTGTTTAATTTCTGAAATCAAGAGTTGATTTATGCACACTTGTATTAGAAGTGTTTATGAATCAAAGATGATTGAACGCGTTGTTCCATATCTGTTAGCAGTCATATTATAATTGTCTTGGAATAAATTGATTGGCCGAGGCATGTGGATTAAAGCGTTGAATAGTGGATATACCCTCGGAAGCCAACTAATAATATCAAGGAATTGTCTTGCCTGCATTGCCATGTCCACTGTCCGAGCGCAGAAACTCCATTTACGGTAGTGGAAAACGAGAATCAGTGGAATATAGCAGATTTAATGGGCTGGCCTTTGTACAGGGATGGAACTGTCAAGGTATTTGTGTAGGGAAATCTGTGAGAACTAGTTTAGATGCAACAATGTTTTTCAATAGCGCCTGGCATTTGAACAGATAGTCGATTTAATAAAACAGAGTAGGCGAGATGTATGCAGAGGATCTGAACCCTCTTTGAGAATTGCATTGTTTCAATGTGGTTTTTGAATGAGGTTCATGTAATATATTTTTTAAGGCAGCGTGGACTGGTAGCGTATAGCTCCAACCCGACATATTTTCTTATTAATTGACTCAAGGGTTGCCTGGATGCGTGGCATGCTTGCGCAGTGTTTTCATTTCTCATAGTGATTGTGTGAAGATCCTGGGTATTGCAGGTTTATCGTGCATCAAGTGGTATCAGAGTGGGAATATTTTCTTGAAGAAGTTTTTTTTAGTATGTTTTTTTGAAGAACTGAAGAAAGTTTTGTTGAAGATTTGATATGAAGCATACACAAGTGAAGAATATTGCAGCAGTGGAAAGAAGACAAGATCGGGCAAGATCTTAAAGGTGAGATGATTTTTTTGATTTGAAGTTTATGAATTGAAGTTTATGGTTGCAGAGGAGTGGCGGTGAACCTAAAGAATCCAATAAGGAATTAGATAGAGAGGACAACTGAAGTGTTCTCAGGAGAGAGTGGGAGATTGCAGAAGCTTAGAGGGAGCAAAGGTGTTGCTCAGGAAGAGGTTCCAGACGGAGGACCCGTGCTTACCAAAAGACTAAGTGAGGAGAGCTTAGTGAGGTAAGATTGCAGCCAGGAGGACTAGATGTTGCAGAGGCTTGTTGCAAAGGAGCTCGTGAAGAAAGAACGAGAAGAAGATGACTACAAATAGTCATAGCAGAGGTTCAGCAAAAAGCCACAGTAGAGGACATAAGAAAGAGGATGCCAAGGTAAATGGCAAGAAGATGAGTCAAGAGGAAGTTGAAACGGAACAAGGAGAATTCCTGGGAGAGTGAAGATGAAGACTTGAAGACTGAAACTTCAAGTAAGGACAAGGGGTCACATGGTTTTAAAACTGACAAGTTGTGCATGAATGCAGGGACTATAAATGATGATGTGATTCTCCAACAATGCTACAAAGAAATTGCACTGTTGGAATACTGGTTGGAGAATCCAGGAATGACAGGGAGAATGTAGTAGATGGAAGAATTCAATACAGTGAACAAGTACAAAAAATTGCCATGGAAGCAGATGACATGGGAGGAAGACTGGTTGACAGTCTTGAGAATTCTTCAAAGGATTCTTTGAGAAGTTTGGATCAGCATACTGATGTGCTGATAATTGAGGATTTAGAACAATATACTAAGATGCTGGCAAAGGAGTACAAGGCACTGATGCCTTATGGTTTTTATTCTAACAAGTGTTTTGTGAATGCAGGTATTGTTGCAGAACATTTGACTCAGTTGAGTAGTCAAATGTAGGGAGAAGGAGTTTTCTGTTCCAGAAGACAGGAGGGTATGGATGATCGGGTGGCAATCAGAATAGAAACAAGAATAAGAGCATGAAGTTAGCAGGTAACAAGACAGACTGAGCAAGATTTCTTAGCTCAGCAGGCACCAAGAAGTCAACAGTTTGAAGAATTATTGGACAAAGAAATTGAGCGCATTAGAAGAATCATGTTGAAAGTATCTCAGTGGAAGACATCAGCAAGGAAGAGAAGCAGCAGAAGCAGCAGCAAGATGAAAACAAAGACAAATTATGAAAGTGCAGCTAGTGGAGCAAGATAGCATAAAATATGGAGACCTAGAGAAAAGCAGCAAGCAACAGCAAATGGAAATTTGCAGCACAAAGTATGGGATCCAGGCACATGATCAGGAGATCATGATTAATTTTAAGGTTGGGTGTATGATGTGGGAGCATCTAGAACATCTTCATTTGAAAATATGGAATAAAATGGGGATAGAATTTCTATGCTTTTTTAGTTAAGTCATTGTGTAAAAAAGGAAAAATCTTGCTTTTCCTAGGAGATAAGGTCTTATCTATCCTTTATGTACATCTCCATTATTATTATAAATGAATGAAGCAGCTACAGCTCTCATCAGAGAGGGAGGTGGCGTCAAATCATAATTTCAAAGCCTCTCTGGAATCTTAGTGCAAGGTTTTTTTTATGCATGTATCCATAATTAATTGAATATGTGTGTGATTGGACTGTGGGGCTGTGTGCTCTGCCATAAGTTTTATGACAGCCGGTTGTGGATAATTCTTATGTTATTTAAATTGTTGTGCGTTAAAGGGTGAGTCACTGTGCATGTATTATATATATAGCCATGGAGAAACGTTATGAGGATTAAATATTCAGTGCGCATGTTCTACATTTCCGTGGGGAAATTTTGTGTGTGTTTATACGGTGCTGCCTATGCGCGTGGAATAAGAAGTTGGTTGTTTAATTTCTGAAATCAAAAGTTCAGTTATGCACACTTGTATTAGAAGTGTTTATGAATAAAAGAGGATTGAACGCATTGTTCCATATCTGTTAGGAGTCATATTATAATTGTCCTGGAAGAAATTGATTGGCGGAGGTGTGTGGATTAAAGCGTTGAATAGTGGATATACCCTCGGAAGCCGACTAATAATATCAAGGAACCATCTTGCCTGCATTGCCATGTGTGCTGTCCAAGTGCAGAAACTCCATTTACGTTAGTGGAAAACGAGAATCAGTGGAACATAGCAGATTTAATGGGCTGGCCTTTGTACAGGGATGGAACTGTCAAGGTATTTTTGTAGGGAAATCTGTGAGAACTAGTTTAGATGCAACAATGTTTTTCAATAGCGCCTGGCATTTGAACAGCTAGTCGATTTAATAAAACAGAGTAGGAGAGATGTATGCAGAGGATCTGAACCCTCTTTGAGAATTACGTTGTTTAAATGTGGTTTTTGAATGAGGTTCATGTAATATATTTGTTAAGGCAGCGTGGACCAGTAGCGTATAGCTCCAACCCGACAGATTTTCTTATTAATTGAATCAAGGGTTGCCTGGATGTGTGGAGTGCTTGCGTAGTGTTGTCATTTCTCATAGTGATTGTGTGAAGATCCTGGGTATTGTAGGTTTATCCTGCATCATAAAACGACCATAAATTAAAATTGCATTATAAAATATTGTTTGTACATTTTTCATTCATATATAGAAAGGATACTATGGATGTTGATTGATAGTTACCTTTTAATATAAAGTTGTTTGAATGCACAAACATACTACATACAATTGCGTTATAAAACATTGCCCACAACTTGCATTATACATGGTTTGATGCTTTTAAGGGTTTTACATATTTAAGTTCATGAATATGTAGCAATGGAAGTAAATTTGCATTTAGTTGGTACATTTTGCATTTAATCATTCCTATAATGTTAGTAGATGATCCTTAGGTTTTTCTAAAGTTGTTTTCACAATTTATTTAAAATGAATCTAGTAAAATTGTAAATTACAAAACATGATACATTTTGCATTTGAATAAATCTTATAATTTGGTGTAGATGTCTAAAACAATCATAACTTAAAATTGCATTATAAGATATGGTACATGTACATTTTACATTCATGTATAGAAAGGATAATATGGATGTCGGTTGATAGTTGAATTTTAATATAAAGTTTTTTGAATGCACAAACATACTATAAATTTGAATTATAAAACATGGTACAATTTGCATGATGCATGTTTTGATGCTTAAAGGTTTTACATATTTAATTTCATGAATATGTAGAAATGAAAGTAAATTTTCTTTTAATTCGTACATTCTATACTCAATCATTCTTATAATTTCAGTAGATGATTCTTAGGTTTTGTTTAAAGTTGTTTTGTCAAGTTATTTAAAATGAATCTATTAAAATTGCAAATTACAACACATTGTACATTATGCATTTGAATGAATCTTTTAATTCGGTGTAGATCTCTAAAACAATCTTAAAATTTCCATTATAAAATATGGTATGTACATTTTACATTCATGTATAGAAAGGCTACTATCGATGTCAGTTGATAGTTAACTTTTAATATAAAGATGTTCATGCACAAACATACTATAATATTGCATTATAAAACATGGTACAATTTGCATGATGCATGGTTTGATGCTTAAAGGTTTTACATATTTATGTTCATGAATATGTAACAATGAAAGTAAATTTGCATTTAGTTGGTACATTTTGCATGATCATTCTTATAATGTTAGTAGATTATTCTTAGGTTTTGTTTAAAGTTGTTTTGTCAATTTATTTAAAATGAATCTAGTAAAATTTCAAATTACAAAACATGGTACATTTTGCATTTGAATGAGTCTTATAATTTGGTGTAGATGTCTAAAAAGATAATAAATTAAGGATGCATTATAAAATATGGTGTGTACATTTTTCATTCATGTATGCAAAGTGTACTATGGATGTCGGTTGATAGTTAACTTTTAAGATAATGTTGTTTGAATGCACAAACATACTCGATAAAATTGCATTATAAAAGATTGTTGACAATTTGCATGATGCATGGTTTGATGCTTTTAAAGGTTTTACATATTTAAGTTCATGAGTATGTGGCAATGAAAGTAATTTTTCATTTAGTTGGTACATTTTGCATTCAATCATTTTCATGATGTTAGTAGATGATTATTAGGTTTTGTTCAAATTTGTTTTGTTAATTTATTTAAAATGAATCTAGTAAAATTGCAAATTACAAAACATGGTACATTTTGCATTTTAATGAATTTTATAATTTGTTGTAGATGTTTATAACAATCATAGCTTAAAATTGAATGATAAACTATGGTATTTACATTAAATTGCATTCATGTCTAGAAAGGCTAATACATTTTTCATTCATGTATGAAATCGTTTAAGACCGGAGAATGTATACATATGAATTACTTGTCGTGCATGCAAACATAAACATAATATCAGTGGCATCAAATCCTCAATACACCTACATAATAGAAAATATACATATAACTTTGTAACTCAATACAACGCGCAATGAGCATCGCTTTCATATCATCACATTCTTAGGAATGTAGAACTTAAGAGTGCACAAAAAGAAAGGCTAACAATGTACTTGAACTTTAAGTCCTCAAAGATGAATCCAACAAGAGTAAATTGTTGGAGAGATCAATTAAAAAAATTCTAATGGAATGTCATCCTCATTGATCCATTCATGGTCAAGTTTTCACATTCTCCATTTTTTAACTTTCATTTTTTTATTTGTTGAACTTCTATCAACTTTATGCGTAATACACACACCAAGTGACTATATTGACAACTTATGACATGGGGTTGATAGTCTTGAAAGTAAAAATTACTCTTACTTTGATGAGTTTCTTGGAAAAAAATCTGTCAGTATAATAGATCCTCTTTCATTTATAAAATTGTTATCATCATAGTTTTCCAATAACTTCATGTTTTGTTGAGTGCACTGTATCAAATGATACTTGAAATTTTCTATGTTTTTAATGGGTGAAACTACAACAAAAACATCTCATGCACAATAAAACAAGTGTAAATTTAGATCATAATTAACATGAAATTAACTTTATCAACATGGACTTGATTTCATTTCTATTTCTAGATCTCTATAGTTTAACTATTATCTATATACTTATACGCAATGATTTTAAAAACATAAAACACACACACACACACACACACACACACACATATATATATATATTTATATATATCCTTTGAAGGAAACAGAAATGTTACCTTCTCTAACAAGACCAAAAACTCGATCACCTTCAAATGATATTATAGTCTCCTTTGATTCCATATCTTTGAAGCTTTCAAATGACATTTTCCCCTTTGTATTTAGTTATGTATGTTCCCAAACTTTCACATACATATTATTTTCACCAACATCATTGGACTGTGTGTCCTCTATGCAAACAGGACAAAAATAAGAATATTTTCTTTTATCAAATGAAAATCCATTTTGGTAATCCTTTGTTTTATTTGAATGCAATTTTTAAGTCCCTTTTACTATTTCAACTTCATATGTAATCGATCTATCTACATCTTGGACTTGAATATCCCAAAAAAAACTATAGTAAATTCAAACAAGAATTTAAATATGTTATTTAAAATACAATTTATATATCAAAGATAGTCATCGTGATATTATTTAAACTATATAATTTATAAATGTTTAGAATTAGAAAATTAATAAAAGTTATCAGATATTAAAACTATATACAAGTTAATTTGTATATATGTAGATACCGTTGTACCTCCCTTCATGGGTTAGTCTCATGGCTTAGTGCAACTATGTACCATTGAACAAATTGTTTAGTTGAGACAAGTCAATTTGCAGAGTGGTCCATTTGATATCTTTGAAGTGCTCATTTTATACATGCTCCTGCATCATAATGTTCTCCTTTTTCATCACCAGTCTTAAACAAATTCCAACAATGACCAAACAATGACATAAACAAAATAATGACCAGGAAGATTTGAATTATCTTACATATCCATCTAACCACATCCAATGTTCATTGCATTTTATTCCACAACCTTTCAATGAGTCATAAATATTACCAAAAAAATGTTGTACAAAATGGGTATCATGTGTACGATCATCACTAATATAAAAGTGATATTGTTTAATAACATGTCGATTGTCACTGGTTCTTTCTATATGATCAACATTTTGTTCAACATGTCTATATAGAATATGGACAACCATAAATACTCTACTATAATGGTAATATTCACTATGTATTTCATTTTGTGCAACAAATGTGTAATTATCTACAAAACATAATCGCATGCATTTATAACAGAAGTAAATAGATCAAACATATGCAATTCTAGAATAATCCTCTTTATTAATGCTTTAGATCTTCCTTACAAACTCTAACTATCATGCGTACATAGTTGTATTAGTCCATGCACTCAGCTACATACTTCTACCCTAGGCCTCTGCACACACAATTGCAAAGCCTCTTTCCTACCCTAAGACTCTTCGCTCTTAGCTCTTACTGACCCATTACATCAACATCCAAGAACTGAACTAAACTCTTTAGAATCTTCTAAGACTTCCCCTTTTATACAATCCCATGGTCTGTGGACCATGGGGAGATCTCCTAAAGTAGACATGACTTAGATAACGAAGGGTGGAAACCCTTTATGACACTTTACATCCTCATGCTCCACGACAACAAAATGCAGAGACTTTACACTTTTTATACAAAAAATTGGGCTTTATGCCCCAAAATTTGGGCTTTTAACCCCAAAAATGACCCTAGGGGACCCTGTCCCAATATCCTGCTAACACAAATATGGTGATTTGCCCCCAAGTCACTCTGCTAGTGTGGAGATCTTGTCACAAAGACCTCTCATCTCCACTTGGAATATTGCAACTTTGGCGGTACACTATGTTGCGGCCTGCTTAACCTGCTCTACCAAATGCTTCATTACTTGTCCTGCACTATCTGCCTTGATTTTCTTTTGTGTCGTCTACATGCTAGCCAACTTTCCCTCAATGGTGGCAGTGAGCACATAGGCTTTGTCCAGCAAAGGCCCCAATCTGACATTCAATACTTCCTCTCTGTGTTGTGTTGTGTTTTCCTATTCGTTCAAATCCTTTTCTTCTTGCAGCTTTTCCAATCTCTACATGATAGTGACAATGCATGCCGTCACTCTGACCTCGTCATACCGTTGTTGTAATTTCCTTGCCTCTATTGTGACCCTCTAAGGTTGGGATCTTCCTACAGACTGGTAAGTACCTCTAGCGACTGCTCAAAGAGCATCATGCAATTTGTTACCGCAACATCTACTACAACGTCTCCATCCTTGAAAACTACCTCGCGCTATTCTTTGACTTCTGGTAGAGTCGTAGGCTGGGCCTTCAACTCAAGCTCGATAATCTTAACATTCAATTCAAACTAAACCTTGGTAATCTTGGTCTTGGAATCATGCACACCTACAGCGAACCTATGAATCTTGGTTTCCACTGCCACTTCTTCTGAACTTGCTAATGGAATACAACCAAAAACCTATCTTCTTCAAGCTCTGTCAGTTGCAGGAGCCTCTCTTCTAGGGCTCCATGATCTGCCATTCCTGTGAATGCCGCAATGCGTAGACTAGGTACAATGTCCTCCATCGGCATCACATCTTCTATGCCATAAACCAGCTTGGAAGGTGTCTGTCCAGTTAGTTTCTTACAAGTAGTTCTATAAGCCCATAGAACCATGGGTATGTGCACATCCTAATCATTCCTTTGTGCATTGAAAACCTTCGTCAATGCGTTCTCCAATATCTTATTAAATTCTTCGACCATCCCATTAGCCTACGGGTGATATAGCATGTTGTTTTGATGATAAACTTGGAATTCCTCTATCAGCATGTTGATCGTTTCATTAATGAAGTGTGTACCATGATCGCTCATCAAAATCTTTAGGAAACCAAACCTAGTCAGCACATATTCAAAAAGGAACTTCACTGTTGTTGCCCCTATACAATCCTTCATGGGTTGTGCCTCTGCCCATCTGGTCAAATAGAACGTCATGGTGATGATATACCGCGCACCCATCTTCTTCCCTAGAGGCTAAATCGGGCCTACAAAATCAATGGCCAATTTCTCAAATCACTGTAATGATACTTGTGGATCTAGGGGAAGCTCATCCCTCCATGATGGCTTGCCTATCCTCTGACATTAATCAAATGCCTTACAGTAAGCTTTGGAACCCTTATGTAGTGTCAACCACCACAACCCAGTGCGTAAAATCTTCTACACTATTTATTTTCCTGCATAATGTCCTCATGCAGCTCCTCCATGAGCTTCAACGAGGATGTTGTTTTGTTCAAACTCAGGCACATAACGTCGAAGTATTTCATTTGAGCCCATTTTATATAAATGTTCTGCAATGACAGAAAATTTTGTAGCGTGCACCATAAACTCCTTGTTTTGTTGACCAGTATACACCTGTAGAGCCATTCCCATCGTCAGGAAGTGTATGATATATGCAAAGTGATTGTCATCTATGCGCACCGCAAAGAGCTATGCATCAGGTAGTCCTTCCTCCAAATTAGTAGGCTTCACTCCTGTTTGAATGCAGGACAAATGATCTAGCCATGCATTGAAACGTCTTGGCCTCACAGTGACCTCGAAATAATATTCTTGGAATAGCAGTAGCCATCTACATATTCCCCTCCCCCCCAACACAGTGTTGTTAACCAAGTAATTCAATGCAGAAAGGTCTGTATACATCTTAAAGTGCCTGCCTAGCAAGTAGTGTTTGAACTTCTGGAGCATGTACACCATAGCCAAACCTTCACGCTATGTCGTTCAATAGTTCTTCTCAGCTTTAGACAACTTCCTACTTACAAATGTTATAGGGTGATCCAACTCTCCTTCATCATCCTATGTAAGTAATACCCTGAGCATAATACACGGCGCGTCCACATGCACATGAAATTCCTACTTCCAATATGGGAAGACTAGGATCGGGACAGTGACCATATTTTCCTTTAACACATCTAAGATTCAATGACATTATTCATTCCAATAGAATGTATCATCCTTCTTTAGTAGCTTCTCCATCAGTGCGTAATTTGGGCATAACTCTTGATGAAATTTCTATAGTATTCCACAAGCCCCAACATTGCAACTATTTCACACTTCTTGGTGCCTCCAAATTAATTGTAACTGCTATCTTAGCTGGGTCGACCATTAATCCTTGTTTGCACACCACATGGCCCATCAGGATTCTGAAAGGAACACAGAATAAACATTTCTTTAGATTGAGCATGATCTGATACCTTCAGCATGTATCCAAGATCAAGCATAGGCTAGGTACATGGAGTTTTACCAGCCCAAACACCATCCAATCGTCAAAGTATACTTCCAGAAACTTGTGAATGAAGTCCTTAAATGTCGCAATGACTACATGCGAAAAGATCGTCGGTGAATTCTTCAGTCCAAAAGGCATTACCGTATACTGGAAGCATCCCCACTCAGTTGGAAAGATCATCTTACTTCTATCCTCCAGAACGATCTTGATATGATGGTACCTCAAGAACCCATCAGTGAATGAATATGCTTCTTGTCCCCCTACACTATCCAACACTTTGTCGGTGAACGGAGTTGGAAACGGATCATGCATGCAAGCATCATTCAACTTCCTAAGATCTACGCATATCCTTGTTTCATTTTTATGCTTCTTTTCCTGAACTACTATTGGGCTCACCCAATCAGATTCTTCTACTAGTTCAATAATACCTACCATAAGCATTTTATCAAACTCTAAGCATACCCTTTCTTTATACTTTGGATTGAGGTGGTAAAGCCTTTGCTTGACCGGCTTTGCACCTGGTTTCAACATAATTTTCATAACTCCTAGGTCCCCTATTATCCCCTTTAAGTCTGAGAACTTCGTAGGGAGCAAGTCCTGATATTCGCAAAGCAATTCAATGACCTTATCCACTGTAACATCATCCTAGTAGTGCCCTATCTTCACAAACTTTGGCTCCACCTCTATCGCAATGTTCACTTTTCTTGTTTTCAATGGTGTGGTGATATCTAAGCTTTCTATCTATAGCTCCTCAACTTCCTGGTGTCCCTCTTTTTCTAGGATATTAATGTTCCTCAGATCTGCATCTTCTTCTTCAGCAGTCACATTGTAGCACTCCAGCGCATGACGCAGTTGGGTGGTCTAATTGGTTGAATCAAATCCAAGGGATCCTATGGTATTCTAATTATCGATTCTTTGACCTCCTGCAATGCTTCATCAATGCACTCAAACCCCTCTTCAAAGTTAAATGTCATCAAGAATCCCTGTCTCAAAATATCCCATTTGTCTGTGTCATGGCACAGCTCTATCTCCAAGTACCAATTCATAGGTATCACATCCAAGGTGTGACAGAACAGATGCACCCACTCCGGTTACAACTCTAATCCATAAGCATTAGTCTATTTGACTAAGTGATTACGTGGATCACTCCTTCCATCGTAGTTCCTTGTTAATCGTACTTTAAGGTGACCAAACCATACCCTCATCATTCTTCTATATTTGCACAATCCATCGAAGTTGCCTTTATGCATACCCCACCATCTTCTAGGCGTAGCACGTAGCACCAAGTCCAAGGCTTGGAAGAGATGCTTCTCTGGCACTTCCCTTTCAGATGCATCCAAAAATTTATCAACGTTAGTTAAACCATCATAGTAAGGCAGACTTCTTACCTCCAAAGATAAACAACGCAATGATTTCGTCATCATGTTACATTGTAGCATAGATACTTTGGGCGACCTATTGTGCCAATGTTCCAATTCCTTGTCTGAGTCTGATGTGCCAGAACTTTCGTGGTCCCATGCAAGTCGTCCATCCATTTTTAGATTCACTCAATCTTGATCTTGCATTGTTATCTTATAAATTTGGTCCAAATCATCATCATTTTTGTAATCGTGGACTGGTTCAGTGTAGCATGGTCCTTCTACAGGGTCCAGTAGTACTACTACGTGGACCGACATTCTTTCAAATGATGTCATCCACTTCAAGGGCCCTGACCTAGGTTCAACGTTTATTAGCCAAGCAAATCCCCACATTACTAGCACTTTCGACATCAATCCATGGAGCACGGACTAAAGTCTCACCTGAACCAGCATGGGGGGATGCAAGAACTAAGTTTCCACACCCAAAGATGGTAGTGATGTTGTTATGAAACCAACTCACAAAAAGATAGAAAATATAGTTGAACGCCTTAGAATTCAACCTCTTTGAGGGGGAAACCTCCTTTACATTACACAAATGAACAATCTTTGGATGATACAAATGGCAAGACCTCCTTTCTATATATAGGAGTCTAAGGAGTCATAATATAATTAGACATAACAATAATAATGTAAGGGCACAATAGTAACAATAGTGAGCTTCTATGGGGCACAACAATAACAATATGGGGACTACATGGGTACAACAATATAATAAGGGGGTTGTACTAATAACAATAAGGTTTACACTAGTAGTATAGGGGCTTAACATGCCCCTCTCCTTCAAAAAGTGTTGTCCTCGACGCTTGAGCAGTTCTTGATGCTTTTGTATAAAATTCTTGTCCTCCCATGTGGAATCTTCAGTGCGTAAGTTCTTCCACATGATAAGATACTTTGAAATTGATCGATTTCGTAGCTGTCTGGTTCTTGTTTTTGTGACTGCTCCATGTTCCAATATGATTTTTCCTTCCTCTTCAAGCTCTGGCAATATTTTTTGAATTGGGATCTTCTGCAACTTTTGAATGAGTGGCCATACTTCTTCATCCTTCTTCCATTCATCCCTTGCTTCGCTTATCCAATCTAGTTGGATAATAGAAATATCACAAAACAATGCTTCCACATCCTCATCCTTTCTTGAGAGTGCATCTGAAACAAAATTTTGCTTCCCTTTTCTATAGATGATGTCAAAGTCATAACCCAACATATTTGTGACCC
>APFE030707062.1:47353-70644 GCA_000404065.3 Pinus taeda | reverse complement strand
ACCGTGCATGAGAGAAGCTTATGTAAATTTTCATTCTTTTATTAATAAATTGCCTGTAGTAGCCACGTTCGCGCAGGCTGTGGACTGCTTCCCTCTCTGAGGGTTTTAACCACGTCAAAATACTGGTGTATTGATCTGTGATCTGTTTATGAGCAGTGTCCTTTTGGTGTTCTCTCTGAGGAACTTACCTTGTAAATTCCTACAAGTTCCAAATTGCCAAAAAGAAGTTAGAAGTTTTCTAGGATTTACAGGATATTAGATAAGATTCATAGAAACCTTTACCAAAATAACGTCTCCACTCTTCAAATTTCTTACAAAAGATTGTGAATTCAAGTGGAATCCTGATTGCCAACTAGCATTTGAAGCCTTGAAAACAAAAATATCTTAAGCACCTATCTTAAGAGGACCAAACCGGAAACTTACTTTCCATATTTCTACAGATGCTTCAGATATAGCTCTAGGAGTTGTACTAGGACAAAAAGACTTGATTCCTTATGCCATTTACTATACATGTAAGAATTTGACTCCCACTGAGTTAAATTATACTATGACTGAAAAAGAGTTCTTAGTTGTTGTTCATGCAATTAATAAGTTTAGAAATTATATAACAGGCTATGAAACTTTTGTTCATATTGATCACTCTGCAACTAGATATTTAATGAATAAACCTATTACTAATGGTAGAGTTAAAAGATGGCTTTTACTTTTGTAATAATTCAATATTACTGTGCTAGATAGACTTAGAAAACAAAACACAGTTGCTAATTTCTTGTCCAAGATTAAAAATATCAAAGAAGACTCTCTGGTTGAGGATAAGTTTCGTAATGAATACTTATTTGCAGTAACTACTCAATCTCCTTGGTTTGTAGATGTTGCTAACTATTTTGTTACAGGGAAGTTACCTTCACATTTATTTCCTAGAGAGAAAAGAAACATTATTCAAGATAGCTCAAGATATTCATGGATCTCTAACGAATTGTATAAAACAAGGCTAGATTTTGTGATCAGAAGATGTGTCAAGGAAGATGAAATGCCTGATATTCTTAAAGCATGTCATGATGAGACGTGTGGTGGACACTTTCTTGATAGGAGAACGGCCTATAAAATCCTTTCTTTAGGATATTATTGGCCATCTATCTTCAAAGATGCAAGAGAATATGTCAAAAGGTGCGAGAACTACCAAAGGGTAGGGAAACATACTCCATCAAATAAGATGCCATTACAACCTCAGGTATTTATCGAACCCTTTGAAAATGGGCTTTAAACTTTATTGGACCTATTAATCCTCCATCCAGGTAGACAAAATATATATTGGTATGTACTGATTGTGTCACCAAATGGGTAGAAGCCAAAGCATTATTTTTTGCTAACGAAAATACAGTAGTTAGTTTTCTTTTTGAGGATATTTTTACTCGCTTTGGTGTTCCAAGAGAAATTGTGACAAATTAGGGAGCTCAATTCACATCCAGAATGATAGAGAAGATTATGGAAGAATACAAGATCAAGCATAGGAAATCCACTCCTTATCATCCACAAGAAAATGGTCAAGTGGAGTCCACAAATAAAGTGATTGAAGGAATCATTACCAAGACTGTGCACGTACATAGAAGAGATTGGGTAGAGAGGCTTCCTGAAGCCTTGTGGGCCTAAAGAACTACATGGAGGAATACAACCAGACATACACCTTATGAACTCGTTTATGGAAAGCAAGTTTTGTTCCCCATTGAGTTCCAAGTTAAAACTTTCAAGATGGTAGTTCTGTTGGGAATAGATCTATCAGAAGCTCAAAAGCATAGACTAGAGCAGTTAAATGAACTTGATGAAATTAGATAAGAAGAAGTTCAAAGAATGGTCTAGTTCAGTAGCAAAGAGCTAAGTGGCATGACGAGTACATCAAGGACAAAAGGTTTCAAGAAGGGGATTGGGCATTGCTATTTGATTCAAAGTTCAAGGATTTTCAAGGTAAATTTCAAACTCATTGGCTTGGGCCATATGAGATTGAAAAAGTTTTCAATAATGGAGCAGTAAGAATCAGAACCATAGATGAGCATCAAATTCCTCTCCTTGTGAAGGGTAATAGGTTGAAGATTTATTAGAAGCCAATCTCAAAGGAGGAGTTTATCAAGATCTTTCAAAATAATTCTGAAATGAAGTTGGTGAAGAAGAATCATTCTTCTCCACCAACTTAGTCTTTATTCTTTTCATAATTAGAATAAATAAATAAATAAATAATGTATAAGCTTGAAAACCAATCACTGATTGGAATTCTTATACAGAAAATACAGGGTGAAAATCAGAAGACTCTGACACCCTATATTTTCTAAAAAAAGGAAGAAGGTCTTTCATTTCATTCATGGTTTGTTTTATTACATTCCATTCCATTTCTACAAATTTCACTCCATTTCACCACCACATTCCATCAATAAACTTGCTTTCAATATTTCTTCATATCCACTTTTCCATGTTTCCCATATACAATATTTTTCCATTTTCATTCATTCATCAAGTCATATTTCATTCATTGTGTTACATTCTGCAACTGTTTTCCAATTTTGTAGCTACTTTTCAATTCCATAGCTAATCCTGTTACTCTGCAATAACAATTGAATTATTAGCCAAAATAAAAAATAAAAGCTAGATGTAGGTATGGAAGGAGAAATCTTTTGAAGACATCGACACGTAAAACACCTACAAAAGCAAGCAATCAAAGGTTAGAAAATGGAAAAGGTATGATTCCAAAGGTGAGAATAGAACCCATTTCAAATAGCACTATAAAAGCATAAATTGTATATTTTGAATAATCACTACTCCTTAACATGTCATGATATGATTTGGTTGTTGCAATAACTCCACCATACCCTCCGATTTAATCCTTAATGGTCTCATTATTTGCCTCTGATTCAACTCGTACTTCATCATACATCATTACTCCACTTGTTTAAACAGCTAATTATGTGAATGTAATCAAGTTGAATATGGCTCTTTCACCCACCGAGTTTCTCGGATTCTTACTCCCGCAACCTTCTTATGAACACAAAGCACTCAGACTCAATTCAGTTTTTCAGTTCTATGTATAAGTGATACTCCACGTAGTCTGTGTGTGCACCGGACCTCATAGCCTCCATATTGTTCCTCTGCATACAATCTTTCTACTCTGTAACCATCCATAATTCAACCTCATATCCATCGTGTTTCCCAACTCCATATCCATCGATTTTCTCTATAGTCTTCTTCCGTTTATGTCCCTATAACCATTCTATTTCCATATAACTATCATTTACAAAAGCTGTTACGCAGTGAAGAAAAGCATAATGGGTCTCATTGTAAGGACAGAGCCCATAGGAGTCAATTTTATTGAGGGATACCCTCAGTTGAAGGGGACATTGAAGAAGGCTGGCTGGTTGAAGTTTATCAAGAAATTCAATGGCCATCACAAGGAAGCTACCAAAACATTTGCAATATCGTTTAATGGGGTAGAAGTGGAAATTGGAGATATAAGGTTTATAGTGTCTGAATCTTCCATTGCAGCTACAACAGAACTTCCAAAATATGGAGAAAGGTGGTTAAAAAATAAGGACTTTTATGAAAAGGCTTAGAGAGTTATTCTTCGAAAACCAGGTATGGATATATTAATTTTCAAAAGAGGAATTTCTACAACATTAAAGGATAAATGTATCATTTTTCTCTTGATTATTCAGAAATTTATCACGTGTGAGGGTAGATATGGCTCAATGTACATGTATCACATAAGGTTATTAATGAACCTTTTGGAAACTGAGACCATCAATCTCCCTTACTTTCTGTTGAATAGCTTAAGAAATATGTCTACCACTTTTCCAAACAACATAGAAGATATAGAACCCCATCTTTACCACCATGGACTCATAAAAATCTTAGTTGAAAATCACTTGAAGGATATGGGAGACACATGGGAAAACTTCCTGATTAGGAAATTTTTCCAAGATCCACCTAAGTTACCTAAAGGGAGTTCAGTAAAGAGGAGTAGGAGGAGAAGAGAAACTCTAGCAATTCAAGATACTCCTACTGGTTTAGCAAAAGAAAACAGTGAGGAAGAACTGCCCTTTGAAACTCTAACTGAAATCATGAAGCAAACAAAACAGAAAGGAAAAAGAAAAGTTGAGGAAATCTACGAACTCCTAAGCCTTCATCAGAAGAAGAACAATTATTCTCTGAGAAATTAGTCCACATTAAAGAACAGTCCAAGAAAGCAAAAGAAAAAGGGAAGAGGAGACAGGTCATAGAAAAAGAGAATATAGGCTCACAAAGTCTAAGAAGAAGCTCTAGGCTTAAAGGCAAGTTGAAGAAAACACAAACAAAAGAAGCTCAATTCATAGACTTGGGAGGGGAGACTCCAACCCAATCAATAGATAACACCTCATTCGAGCAAAGTCCATAATATTCTCCTTCTCCTCAACTAGACTTTGAAAGTAGTCTAAGAAAAGCATCTCCAGAGATTGACAAAGCTCAGCAGTAGATCTATGATTTCATCAAATCATTAGAGCAGAAGAACACAACAACAAAATACAGGACCTCATCTAACCAGCCAGTTACATCACAAGAAACTCTGATTCCTTCATTGAAGCAAGAAATATATGAATTAGAGGTCTTAAACGGGCATATCCAGAGGGAAAATGAAACTTTGAAGGGGCAAAACAAGCTGGAAAAAATCATTCATGACAATACCATGCTTCATTTGAGATTATGGCATTAGAAAAATAGAAAATTGAAGAAGAAAAATAAGAAGTTAAGTAGGGCCGTCATCAACCTTAAATATAGATTCCCTATGAGAAAGCCTAGAATGGCAGTGGCAGCAAGGAAAAAGAAGAAGAGATTGGATGTTCTAGCAAAGGTTTCAGAGCAGATGCAGTAGAGGGAGGATTGTTACAATTTTGGTTGCATGAGGACATTCAAGAGCTTCACAGTGGGGGTATGTTGAGCCCAAAAACTACCTCTTTTTCAAGCATTTTCTTCACCCTTCTTCCTCTGGTTTCCCATTCCAGTGCATCCTAAGCCATCAAAAATCATTGCATGTTGATTCTAGAAGTACATTTTAGTGATTTCCAAATTATATTATTATGTGTGTTATTTGGATAAGGTCTTGTTTTTCAGCTACGGAATGTAGCCACTTTCCACAGCTAATCGGAAATTCCGCAGCCATATTCATACTTTCATAGGTTACAAGTGTCAAGAAGAGGAACGAGCCACATGGGTAGCTCAGGAAATCTCAACACATAGATAGGGCCGTATTCATTTGATCATATTTGAGGGAAAAGACCCCGGTCAAAGGGGAGACAATGGAGAATTTCTATAGCAGTTAGAACTGTATTTTGGTACACAATTGAGTCTAAGGCCTATTCTTGAACTTGAGGATTCGTTTTACCACCTTTATAGCCAAATACAACACCCACTATATGTATATTTAGCATTTATGCCAACTGGAAGACTAAATCCTCGGATGCATGACTTGTTCACTTGTCTATTGTAGAAGTTTTTCCTCTTAGAAACAATTATGAATTTCTCCTATAAATTCAAGCATTTGGAACATAGACAAGTGAATGTTTTTTACCATTAAAGTAGTGTGATCTCCATTTGTAATCAAGAGACATGCATTTCTTTGTTTTCATAATATAAAAACTCTATTTTCATATATGGCTGCCTAAGCGTGTGAAGTAGATATGCGTTGATAATCCAAGGTTGTGCACAGGGCCCCTACATGGCTGATGTTTCTTTTTCATTTATCTATATTTCCATTTGTATTTTCTTTCGTTCAACTGTATATTGCTTGTGTTCTGTTTCTAATCGTTTTAACATTATATATGTATTGCAACTTATCACTTGTTTTTACTAACCCTGATAGATGCATTTTAGAGTAGTAGTAGGTATTTAAATTTGTTTATGCTCAAGCTTCTCAGTTGTAATTCTAAACTTGCATCAAGTAGCATTTTGGGACTCACTTCTTTTGCTATTCTTTAGTCTCCAAGTTCAAGTTGTTTTATTTTTTTTTCTCAATAGGATAGACACTCATTACATAAGTACATGTTTCCGTAGCCTTTAGTTAATGGGTTACCTTCACAACTAATTGGTGAAATATGAAGTTTATGAATGACATTTACTTGTTGTTCAATAGCTTTTCTTTCTTAATATAGTCACTCATGTTATAAACTGATATTTATAGATCCTTTAGTTGATGAATTCAGGCTAATTACCAAAGTGTTATGTTTATAAATGAGTTTACTTGCTGCTTATTAGTTTAGAGCTAGATAGTTTTTAATGTCATTTTCTCATGTTATAAACAGATATTTCCAGAGCCTTTAGTTGATGAATTCAGGCTAATTGGTGAAGTGTTGTGTTTATAAATGAGTTTACTTGCTATTCATTAGTGTAGAGTTAGATATTTTAATGTCATTTTCTCATGCTATAAGATGATATTTCTAGAGCCTTTAGCTGATGATTGATTTTCAAGTTAATTGGCAAAGTGTTATGTTTATGGATGAGAATAATTGTTGATCATTAGTTTAAAATCAGTTTCAATTTTTACTTTTGCCTTTAGTCTAATTGCAGTGGTTCACTAGACTTTAATTTTGCAGATAGAGTAGACAACAAAAGTAGTAGTTTCATTTCTAGTACTTCATTCTTGGCTTGATATAGATACTTGCACATTCATTTTCTCATTCGAGTTTTAATTTTGTAGATAGTAGTTTCAAGAGTCTTTTAAGCTCATATTTTGGAAAACATTACAATAAGCAAGAAAGTAAGCTTTGTCTTCATCTTCTTGAAACTCCACATCCAAACTTGACCTAAAAAGTACTTTTAAACTCCTACTTTAGCAGTAGATTAGGATTTCAATTACATTGTGGCATTGTAGGAGGTCGAAAGAAAAAAACCCCAAAACAACATAAAATTGAAAATAGTGAGGTAAGAAAGGGTTATCTAGCACATATAGTGCACTACACTTCATTAGTTTACGACACCTGGATTAATAATTTATGTAGCAATTTAGGACTGTAAATTGACTAAACACCAATCACCCTAGCACCATATTCAAAGAATGAATGTGAGATCTCATGGAATAAACCAAGAAAATGTAGGCTTTAATTTCGTACAGAAATTACCTACATACGAATTATAAAACACAGAAAATAAACAATGTGAGAGCATAACACATAAAACACATACACACAGAGATTTCCCCTGGATCCCAAAACTGGGACTACCAGCTTGATTTTTCATTATGTTCCTTTCAATGTTACAATACATATTTGTACATGTAGAAGCATCCAATACCATGGACCGAAAACCATCGCATCCAAAACCATGGACCGAAAACCATCGAATCCAAAATGATGTGGGCAAAACATGCACAAAACCATAGGTAGATCTGCCCAACCTAATCTAGTCCCCGTACCCCATAGAGTGGGGTTATCTACACCCCTCAAAGCCTCTATGACTCCTCTCACTATGCAATTGACACAATGAATGGGGGGCTCCGCTCCTCTTCTAATCCCCCAATTAACTATGTGGGCTAGTCATGGAAAGAATATAACACAACCCAACATTCTCCCACTTGTTGTTTTCTTTCCAGAGGGGCCCACAAGAGAGCTTAGTCATTTATCCAACCCTACAACACCCATTGTTTCTCTACACCAAGGGAACTTCTCAGAGTTCACAGATTTTGTCAATGCATTTGTAGTATTCTTCAAAGTGTCCACCTTTTTTTCTTCTATCATATCCCTCACAAAATGATACTGAACATCAATGTGCTTTGTCTTCAAAAGATATATAGTGTTCTTTGCCAAGAAAATTTCACTTTGGCTATCATAGTCTATCCTTATAGTTCCCTGTATTAACCCCATACTTGAACATATTCTCTGCAACCAAACTGCTTCCTTGCTTGCATAAGTGGGTGCCATGTATTTTTCCTTTCTAGTTGATAGTGCCACTACAGATTGTTTCTTACACATCCAACTGAATACACCTCAAAATAGGTTAAACACATACCCACTTGTAGATATTCTCTGATCCAGATATCTAGCCCAATCTGCATCAATAAAGCCATAAGTATCCAACACTCTGTCCAATCCTAGTCTTCCTTGGTAGCACAAACCATAATCACTAGTGCCATACAAATACCTGAAAACCCACTTCACTACTGTCCAGAGCGCCTTCCCTGGTTTTGACATAAACCTGCTCAATACTCGCACTACATGTTCAATGTCTAGTCTAGTACAGACCATCGCATACATCAGGCTACCGACTACACTTGCATATGGAACACGGGACATGTCCTCTTCCTCTTCTTGTATCCTCGGACACTGTTCAGTAGATAACTTTACACCTACAGGAATGGGAACCTTCATCAGTTTACTATCCTACATATTAAACCTCTGCAATGTTGTCTCAACATACTTCCTTTGGTTTAACCAGAGCTTCCTCTTTGTCCGATCTCTTTTAATTTTCATGCCCAAAATATAGTTTGTAGCACCAAGATCTTTCATGTCGAATTTGGAGGACAAATGGGTCTTCAAATCTTGGATAATTTCTTTGTCATTTCCAAGTAGAAACATATCATCCACATACAAGACCTGATAAATAACATGGTCACCAATTAATTTAAAATACACACAGTGATCTGTTTTTCTTTTGGTGAAGCCACGTCCTCTTATAAATGTATCAAATTTCTGATACCACATCCTTGGTGACTGTTTTAACCCATACAGAGACTTCTTTAACTTGCATACTAGTTCTTTCTTACCATTTGCCGCAAAGCCTTCAGGTTGTCTTCATGTAGATCTCCTCTTCCAGATCCCCATGAAGAAATGATGTCTTCACATCCATATGTTCTACTTCAAAATGAAAAGTAGTAGCAATAGATAAAAGTAATCTAATAGAAGTTACCTTGGCAACAAGAGAAAAAATATCACCAAAATCAATTCCAAACACATGGGAATAACCTTTTGCTACCAACCAAGCTTTGTATTTCGCCACCTTTCCTTCTGGATTTGTCTTCTTCTTGAACACACATTTGTTGCCAATGGGTTTCCTGCCAACCGACAACTCCACCAGATCCCAAACCTCATTTTTGTGCAAAGATGCCATTTCATCAACCATGGCCTCTTTCCAATTTTTTCCATCCTCTGAGTCTACTACTTCCTTCTCAGTTCTGGGATCATCATTAGTAATAGATAAAGCAAAATTTGAACCAAAATTAGATGGACTATACCTTTATAGCTGCCTTCTTTCTCAAACTGATCTTCTCACACCTAGAGTTTGTGGCTCTTCATCTTCTGATTCCTCCTTTATTGTAGAGTCTGATTCTTCCTCCTTTAGCTCAAACTCTATCTTCTCAGGTTCCTTTGGTTGGACTTCATGTTTAATAACATCTTTCACCTTTCTAAACACCGCATCTTGGTTGTACACAACCTTCCTTGTTATTGTGTTCCAAAGCTTATAACCCTTTAAACCATCCTTATACCCAATAAAGGTGCACTTTTCATATTTACTATCCAGCTTGGTTTGTTTCTCCTTCAGAACATGTAAATATGCATCACATCGAAATACCCTCGGATGTGAAAGAGAGGGTTTCTTACAAGTCCATACGTCTTGTGGAGTCTTATCCTCCAAAGCTAATGAAGGTGATCTATTGACCAGGTAACATGCTGTCTCCACTGCCTCTGCCTAGAATTCATGTCCTAACCCAACACCACTGAGCATGCTTCTTGCCCTTTCCATCAATGTCTTGTTCATTCTTTCTACAACTCCATTTTGCTGAGGTGTATATGGAGTAGTTCTTTGTCGTGCTATACCACACTTCTTACAAAATTATTCAAATTCCTTATTGCAAAAATCTCCACCATTATCTATCCCCAACACCCGTATCTTCTTCTCTCTATGGTTTTCACCCAGAGCCTTAAATTCTTTCAACCTGTCAAAGACTTCAGATTTCTTCTTAAGGAAATATATCCATGTGTTCCTTGAGAAGTCATCTATAAATGATACATAGTACATAGACTTACCCAGTGATGGAACCTTCGTAGGTCCAAAGACATCACTGTGCACAAGCTCTAATATATGTTTCGCCCTCTTAGCACTAGAGGGAAAACTCACCTGATTTTGCTTCCCATGTACACAATTTTCAAAGAAATCAAAATCCAGAGAGCTATCACTCATACTTCTACCATACCTTTACCATGAAGTACTCGAATACCCTTCTCTCCAATATGTCCAAGCCTTTGATGCCACATCATGGTATTCTCTCCAGAGACCACTAGACTTTTTTCTCCACTTTCAAGAACCACAGAACTGTTGCACCCATCAACAACAGTGCTACCTTGCAACTTGTATAGAGTTCCAATCCAAATTCCCTGCATCAATACCAATACTCCTCAAACCATCTTGTAGGTATCCTTCTCGAACACTACTTTTACACCTGCATCATCCAGCTTTCTTATAGAAATAAGATTTCTAGCCAATTGAGGAGTATTGAGAACACCTGAAAGTGTTCTAACCCTTCCACCTTGCAACTTCAACTTTACTTTTATGCGACCAATTATTCTAGCCTTCATATCATCCCCTAAGAAGGCATCACCACCATCATATTTATCATACTCGCAAAACCACTCTCTATGGGGAGTGAAGTGAAAGGATGCACCTGAGTCAATCAACCATGCCTCATGATCTACATGTGTACTTGAAGAAGCCAAGTACACGTCCCCACCTTCATCTGAGGTGGTTTTCACCTCTGCAGAAGGAGCATCATCAGATCCCTTTCCTTTGTCAGGAGATTTAAATTTATAGTTCCTTTTGTAGTGCCCTTCCTTTCCACATTTCCAGCACACCACCTTTACAGTTTTTCCTGGAGATTTAGATCTCCCTTTAGATTTATATCTGCCACTCGATAACTTATTTTTGTTTCTGTTCTAGGACCATCCTCGTACAGACAAGGCATCACCATTCTAGCTCTCCATATTTTTTTGTCTCATCTCCTCTGCCATCAAGGATGAGACTATTTCATCAAAGTGCAAGGTAGTAGCATTGCTACCTATTATAATAACCAGACTATCTGACAAATCTGGTAGAGAACACAACAAGCTAATGCACTTATCCTCATCTAAAATTTTGATATCATCATACGATAACTGACTTACCATAGTATTAAACACATTCAGATGCTTTGTCACCAAGTCTACATCTTCCATCCTCAGGTTATACAGATTTTTCCGTAGGAACAGTTTCTTCACCAGAGACTTAGATTGGTACAAAGTCCCTAACTTGTCCCACAAAACCTTCATCGTAGCTTCTCCTGATACATTCAGCAATATTGAATCTAAGACACACAATCGTATCGTGCTCTTTTCCTTCTGATCCAACTTCTTCCATTCTTCATCATACACTCTCGATGGTTTAGTACTCGGATCTATCGTGATCCACTGATCTTTATCCACCAACAAGTCCTCCACCTTGAGTTTCCAAAACTCAAGAATCTAACCATTAAATTTCTCGATCTCTATCTTTCCACTTCTCACCATCTTCTTTCACTACCAGAATTTATCCCGCAAATCTCTCACTGAACAGGGTCTACTACAGGCCCAAGCAAAAACCCTTGGCACCAAAGACGTCCCCTTGAAGCCAAAATAACTATGATGCCAAATGTAGGTTTTAACCCCGTACAGAAATTATCTGCATACGAATTCTAAAACACATAAAATAAACAATGTGAGAGGATAACACATAAAACACATATACACATAGATTTCCCTTGGATCCCAAAACTAGGACTACCAGCTTGATTTTTCATTGTGTTCCTTTCAATGTTACAATACATATTTATACATGTTGAAACATCCAATACCATGGACTGAAAACCATCGCATCCAAAACCATGGACCGAAAACCATCACGTCCAAAACCATGTGTGAAAAACATGCACAAAACCATAGGTAGGTCTGCCCAACCTTACATAGGGTCCAAAACCAAAATTTTTCAGGGCGTTGCCCCAGACCCCATAGAGTGGGGTTACCTGCACCCCTCAAACCCCCTGTGACTTCCCCCGCTACACAATCGACACAACGAAGGAGGGGCTTCACACCCCTTCTAAGCCCCTAGTTAACTATGTGGGCTAGTCGTGGAAAGAATATAACACAACCCAATAGAAAACCAAACCAGGGCATCAAGAGGCAAAACCACCTCAACCATCAACTAGTGATTCCACCTCACGGTCAAACATCACTACCCATCACCAGATCATTCTCTACCTAAGTTTTCCAGGGTCCGAGAGCATTTGTTCCAACCAATGTATCCAGGACTAGTAACTCAACCCACAACTATTGTCGGGCTCTACAGTGTTTGTCCAACTAGGGCTTCGAGGACAAGTAACTCATCCGATGAAGGGCTCTAGATTTGTTTTTCCAACCAAGCGTATAAAACTAGTAACTCAAACGAAGATGCTATAGGGCTTCTAGATCATTTTCCAACCGAGGATCTAGGAACTAATAACTCAACCCACAACCATCAAGAACATGAGAACCAACAAGAAAAATAAGTAAAACCCACAACATCGCCGCTATCTAGGAAATGGTCAGGCTATCCAAAACCACTGTCAATTTGGGATATCCTCCATGCTAATGAGAGATCATAACCAAACAACCACATGGATATTCCATGCCTGCCAAAACTGGCAAATAGATCATACATGAAACTCATTACGTGCAAGAGAAACCCATTGTTGTTGTTGATCCCACTGTCATCTTGCACTTTTATTCTCTTCCTTTTCGTTTTTTCTCTAAATTCCAAGTATGCCATAGTCCTACAAGATTGCTCCAAGAAAAATCTAAGTGGCCAAGCGTATGAGAGAGAGAATAGAATTAGATCTCCAAGCTAAAACAGACAAAATGTTGAACTGAAAAAAGCTGTGTACTGATCCTCAAAAGAATTTTATTAACCACTCCATTTTATTCATTTTCCATTATACTCATTCAATTTTCTCCTCACATGAAACCTATGATCTTTCACCTTCCTTTTATCCTATTTTCCATTATTTTCATATATAAAATTCTAATAAATTCCTCATGCCTTTCCAAAGATTTTGCCAATTTCCATAGCAATTAATTTATCAAAAGTGATCCCCATCACTAGGTTTTTCAAAACATTCATATTGGAATACATGTCCCATGGCCTTTGTTATTATTTTTCCTTCATTAAATTTATTACATGGATTTTTTACCAAAGTCGTTACAAATCCCTCCCCCTAGGGGGGACACCGTCCTCAATGTTCAATGACGCCTACAACCAACAAGGCCACTGAAAAAAAAAACCTAATGCCCAAGGAGGTTTATAAATTAGCTCGATTCCATATTTACAATGAAAAACATGTTGAAAGAAAACCAACATGTCCAACATGACAAACATAATAACATTACAACCATACCATTTTTTGGAGCTTTATACACAATGTATGGTGGTATTTACATGCATATACATATACACATATACCAAAACACAACCCCAAAACATATACAAAAATAAATCCACTCTATGAGCGAATAGAGAAGGATACACATCCCATGTATGATCATCCATCTACCATGTATCTTCATCGAGCCCAAAGTCCTTCCATTGCACTTTAACTTGCTTGATTTCTTGATTGCAAAACATGAGCATCTTTCGTTGCAAAATGCACTGATGTTTTGATTGTAATTCTCCTTCTGAATCTAATTTCAATATACATCAGTCAATCACATGATCAACATATTTAACATACTTCATAAGTAATGGAACATGGAACACATAATGCACTTTCATTGTTGGAGGCAGTATAATTCGATAGGCTACTTGTTCAATCCTCTGAAGAATATTGAAAGACACACGAAACCGAGGTGCCAACTTGGCACATGATTCAATCCTCAAGGATATCTTCTTGGGATTGACGTATAAGTACACCTGTTCACCAAAGTAAAACTCCTTAAACAACATCTGCTAATCTGCATATCACCTTTTTTTATCCTCTGTCGCTTTTAAATTATGCTTGATAACCTACATTTCTTGTCCCATCTCTGCCAACATGTCTGGTCCAATTAATATCGTATTCACTGGATCACTCCAACTAACTGGGGTATTACAAATCTACCCATAGAGTGGCTTAAATGGACAAATCCCCAGGGCCTCTTCATACCCATTTTTGTAAGAAAACTCAATGAGTGGAATATACTCTTCCCACTTTCGTTGTTGATGAATAACATAAATTATCAACATGTCCTCAAGAATCCTGTTGAGCCTATTTATCTATCCAATTGCATGTGGATGATAAGTTGTATTGAAGGTTAAATCTATACACTAACCTGCAAATAAATGTTTCCAGAACCTAGAAATCAACTTCACATTCTTGTCTGACACAATCTTCTTCGGAAGACTATACAACCTCACCACATCTCTAATGAAGACGTGCTACACCATTAGCTGAATATGCAGACTTCATTGGAATGAAGTGTGTTTCCTTTGTCAACCTGTCCACCACAACGATGATGGAATCATGTTTTCTAGATGTCCATGGAAAATCTCTAATTAAATCCATGGAAATTACCTCCCATTTCCACTATGGAATTAGAATCAGCTGTAGTAATCCTCATGGATGCTTAAATTTTCCCTTTACCTATTGAGAAGCTAAGCATCTAGCCACAAAATCTATAACTTCCTTCTTCATATTCAGCAAATAGCAGGACTTCTTCACCTCTGTCAATGTCTTCTGATATCTCGGGTGACCACAATATGACTTAGCATAAAATTCACTAAAGATAAGCTTCTTGAACTCATTGTTGTCTCACACATATATCTTGTCCCTATATATGACCAAACCATTTGTTGTGAGATGATAGTCCATATCCTGATCACCTGTACCCTATTGTAACTTGTTCATAAGCTCCTTATACCTTTAATCCTGCTATGATGCATGCAATATCTGATCCTATAAATCAGTCCCACAGGAGCTCATAGCTTCTATGTGATTCACCTATACCCTTTTTCTAAGAGCATTTGCAACCCCATTCTCTTTACCTTTAAGGTTCCTAATCTCAAATTTGAACTCATTTATCATGGCTAACCATTTAGCTTGCCTGGAATTCAGGTTCGGTTGGTCGAATGGATACCTCAATCCACTATGATCACTCATCAATAGAAATCTTCTACCAAGAAGATAGTGTCTCCACATATTCAATGCATAGATGATCGCTGCCAAATCAAGATCATGTGTCGAATAATTTTTCTCATGCTCATTCAATTTCCTTGATTCATGGAACACTACCTGTCCTTCTAGAATAAGGAATCCACCAAGCCCTCTCTTGCAGGAATCTACACATAACACAAAACCTTTGTCGAAATCTTCAATATTTAAAATTGGAGCATTTGTCAACAACAACTTCAAGTGCTCAAAATTAGCTACACATTCCTTTTTCCATTCAAATTTGTTACCTTTCCTCTGCAATGATGTAATGCGATAGGAAATCTGAGAGAATTTCTAGATGAACATCCTATAATAACCTACTAACCTCATAAATGACCTTACCTCATCAACATTTCGAGGACTTACCCTTTCCATGATAGCTCTGACCTTTTCCAAATCCACTTCTATGTATTCCTTGGAAACCAAATGCACCAAATAATGTACCTGTATCTAAAAGAAGCTAAATTTATTGAACTTAGCTTGGAACTAATGCTCTCTTAGCAATCTAAATATTGCTACTAATTTCTCAACATGTTCTTCCTCATTCTTAGAATATATCAATATATCATCAATGTATACAATCACAAAAAACTTCGAAATAAGGAAAAAACACACTATTCATCAAGCACATAAAAATAGCTACAGCTTCGTCAAATCGACAGGAACTACAACAAACTCATAATGGCCATACCTGGTTTGAAAAGTTGTCTTGTAGATGTCGTCTTCTTTAATGTGTAACTAATGTTATCTAGATCTCAGTTCAACCTTCGAGAACACCGGTTCTCCCTTCAATTGATCAAACAAGTCATCAATCCTCGGGAACAGGTACCTATTCTTGATGGTCACCTTATTCAGCTACCTATAATTGATGCACAACCTGAGTGTACCATCCTTCTTCTTAAAAAAAAACAATCATGCACCCTAGTGCGATACACATGGCCTAGTGTATACTTTGTCAAGCATTTACTTTAATTTAACTTTAATTCCACTTACTCTAGTGTGTTCATAATATATGGTTCCTTTGATGTTGGTGCTACCCCTGGTACCAACTCAATAGAAAATACAACTTCCCTGCGAGGCGACAACTCTGAAATATCTGTGAGATATACATCTTGAAACTATTGTAAAACTAGGTACCTTATCAATACCTCTGCATCCTCCACATCCTTACCTTTATCACTATAAATATGCACTACAAATAACGTACATCCTTTCTCAGTGACTGCACTTTTCCTGCATAGCTATCACCATCATCATTGATGTTGCCTTCTTCTTACCCTGTAATATCCTTAGTTCTCCATTGTAATCTAAGCACTTGGTAGCATTTTCATAACAGTCCACCTTGGTCCAGTGAAGATACAACCAATCCATACCCCATAGCATATTATACAATCCCAACGGAAGTAAATTTAAATGCACTGATGTAGAAATACCATTCAATTCAAATGCGTAAGGTCTTAGCCAGTGATGAAATATTTTCTTGTTACTTGTAGGCAATTTTACTAACAAATACTTTGTATGAAATTGTTTATTCACACCATACTTATCCACCAGGTCAAGATCAACATAACTATAATTAGATCCAGGGTCAATAAAAATAGAAAAAACTTGGTCACAAAGCTTGCTGCCCATCTCGATCATAGATGCCTAATGATCTACCTGTTGATGATACAATGCTGCATAAATCCTACGAATACTCTATCCAACATCCCCCACTGTATGTGCCTCCTTAGCGCAGTAGATCCACGGTTTACCACCCTAATGTTGTGGAAAATATCTCCTGTGATTCTCTCCTCCACATGTACAACACTCTAAGGGATTCCTACCATCACCCTTGTTCTTCTCCTTAGATGCAAATCCCCTATCCTCTAACAGATGCACTAAACTTCTTAGGTGGCGTTGCATTATCTTCGTTACTTGTGTCTTGAGGTCTTCTTCAATTCTTATCCTATGTTATTTTATTCTTATCATTACCTTCCACTCCTTCTTAGGGCGAAGTAATTGAAATTAATTAGTATTTTAGCGCAACTACTATTGTTTTGTAATGTGTTTATATTAAAATGAATGTGAAAAAGTCAGTAGTTAGAATGCACTCCACAATAATGTTATGAATGTTAGAAGGATAATTAAAGTACAAAAAAGTGAAGTTAAGAGCCACTCTGCACTTTCCCTTAAGGTTGCAAAAACCTAGTTCTGCAATCACCCATAGCCACCTCGGGGGAGACTTCGGTCTGCCTGTGGGTTGTTGCCGGAAGGGCCAACGTTTAAGGGTTTTGCTGGTGCGAAGTACAGGCTGAACCTGTGTCAAACTAAATCGAGGCAAAATATTGTTCTATTGCAAGGACTGGGATCTATTTGAGGGATGTCGATGTGGCATCCATCAAATAAGGAAATATAAGATTGGGTAGATCAGAAAGAACAAGAATTTGCAGTTTAGGAAAATAGAAATTCATGATTGTCAATTGAAGCTAGGTTGCAAAAGTATCTCTTTAGAGAACAACAAGAGATATTCTTCATGATGTTTGTTAATGAACTATACAAATGGGTATGAAAGTTGACTGAGCATAAGAATTGTTTCAAAAATGACAATCCTACCATGTGGAGCCCTCAATTGATACAATGACTCAAAAATACTAACAATAGTATCTCGAGAGAGGTTCATTTTTGGATTACCAGTATCTTGGGAGGAGTTATTATTGAGTTTGCAATATACATGACTATATCTTATAGCGAAGGTGAGAAAAGATTTTTTAAGGGTCTGTGAGGTAAGCACCTATTGATGCCTCTAAAATCCTAGCCCCAACATTGGGGAAAACCACCCAGTCCAGACCTCAGTACAACTCCTTTTCCATTTGGTGTGGTGGTTCCAACTTGATATTATGGGAACAGTTTCCCATATAACGAATGGTTCGGTGGGTGATCAGTTTATAATGTATAATAAGGATGACAAGTGTTTTAACCTATGACTCAAAAATATACAAATATTCTTATCTAACTTGGGTAATGTATTAACAATGCGATTTCTGATTATTTCTAACACACAAATAATCATATAGATGAATTACTAATTGATATAAAGATGCATTCATAGATATTGATTACTTTGTTTAAGAAATCAAACAAAGTAATTATTAATAAAACATATCGCATTCTTAACAATGTATATCACTGACATAATTTGTAAAGTATAACAATTCTAAATCTTCAGAAATGACTTGATAAAGAATTATTTGAAGAGAATATATACATCAACACTAAAAACTTTTAAAATGAATGCTTCATGCCATAAGGAAACAAGAAAAAAGAACAGTGATAAAAGTATCACATGCATTTGAGTCTTTTCGATGTAAATAACACTCTGATTCCATTTTCTTGTTCGAGAAAACCTTCCAGGAGATACAAAAGTGTAGGTCTTGCAAAAGTTTCTTCATAAGAATGTAGAGCCTTGATCCACTATTGATAAAAATCTATTCAGAAGTACAAAACTGAAACTTCTAAAGTCAAATCTTATACAAATTGAGGACCCTTTCTTCAAAGATAGGAAAGGGTTTAAATAATAAAATAAAAACTAATTGTCAATAAAAATTGCTTTAAGCTATTGAAATTGCAAACATGAAAATCTAGGATTTGATTTATAAAAATATCAGTGTGATAGCCTTTTAACTGATTCATTGTATCTACTTCTCATCTTGCACCTGCAGCTGACAAATTGAGAGCATTTTTTGAATTTCCAAAGGGTGACTCAACCTGGAATGTAGTTAAGCTATGTATGTAGCATCTGAAAGTTTGGGAACCATGAGATTGATAGCATTGGCAAGGCATTTGGTGGCCACGTACTAGCTGTGCGACTTTACTAGAAAAAACCAAAAATGCATCCCAAGTCAAGTTTTTCACTTTGCCGATTGTTCTTCTCTGTTGGCCAGATCTTGTCTCCATTGATCTTCTAGCACTTTTGCCTTTGGAGCTTTCCTGGAGAGCAATCGGAGATCAAGTTAGTTAGATATAAGTTGTCACTTACTAACTCGATCACACTATTCCTTGTAGCCATGGCTTTAGAAGTAGCCCTTTTGGCCTTTATTAACTGTGACTCCCACTCTTAAAACAATATTTCTTTGTGCAATTCTTGGATTTTCGTTAGATTAGCAGTCATGCCTACTTCTGAACTTTGCCAAGAGAGAAATTTTGTTACCTTATCATCTGCGCTTTCAAATTCTATCATCATGTCAACTGCTTGTTCAATGAGTGATGTAGTGATAGTGTACAATGGTTTAACCAATGATATCTTATGGAAAAGGATATTTAGTTTCCGAGATAAGGCTTTAGTCACTTCCAAGGCTTCTTTCTTGAATTCATCAACCTTCGGATAATCCTTAAATTTCTCTACTTGTAATTGTAGCTGTGCAAGTTGTTCTTCTTTAGTTTTCTTTTCCTGCTCAATTGCCACTCGAAGCTTGCTGAGTTCTTGAGACAACTTTTGTTGTTTCTGGAGAGCCTGTTGATCGATCTTTTGTTTCTCCAAACTTACCTGTTATTTTAGTTGCTCCTTCTTTTGCTTTTGATCTGCTAGCTATTGCTCAAGTTGATTAATCTTTTGTTGTTCTTCTGCTATTTTCTCTTCAAGTTGGGTGATCCTTAGATCCTTTTTGTTGATTAGTTGGCTAACTTCGGAAGCCTTATCCACTATGGCAGTTGAATAGGCACTTACATATTGGGATAGCTTGGTTAAATCCTTCTGAGTCTTTCCATACCACATTGATCAGTTCAGATTGAGGAATTGAGAATGGTCCCTGGTCAATTTTTCTCTTTTTCATCTGTCTTTTGACCATAGCCCTATACTTTGGACTATAAAATACATCTAGGGGTGTTATTTCCTCAACCTTAAATACAATCTCTTTAGAGGGGTTCTTTGGGATTATTTCAATATCATGTTGAATATTCACTGTGTTGAATGCTCCTTCAACTGTAGTACTAGTACCAATAGGCTCCTGTGTTGCAGGTGATTTTTGCATAGTGATGTTTTGGGAGTCATTCTGGTTCTTGATCATTTGATTGAATTGTTCCCATTCCTTGATTAAGCTAGAATCAATATTTACATCAGTATCTAGGAGCTCGCTACCCTTTTCATTTGTTTGTTCCTTTTTGGGACTCCGTTCCTTTTCGAGACTCTTTTCCTTTTCACGACTCTTTTCCTTTTCAGGAATCTTCTTATTAGTTTGTTCTTTAGTGTGGCCTTCTTGGTGCACCATAGGGGTAGTGGCCAATAAATCTAGAGGCAATGTTTGTAACCTATGTGTCCTAAAGTGCATAAACTTATCTACCTCCCCTACTCCTAATTTGATCTTTTCTAGATGTTTTACCCGTGAAAATTACTTAACCGAGGAGAAAAATTCATCATAGTCATCTTTATCATGTTCAAATTTGGCAATTTTCACTTGAGTGGTAAAGTTGTAAGCCACTTCTTTTGGATCATACCGTCTCTTAGGAATGACTACTAACTTAAGAATTTTTATCTTCCTTGCTTCTTCCTTTGCATGTTTGAAATCATGCAGTGAATAAGTACCACATCTAAGGGGAAATCAAGGCCACATTTGTTTCTTAGACTCTTTGAGATTCCTGGACATTCCTGTTTCTGTTATCTGGTAAGCTATTTCTCTCGCCAGTAGCTTATTAGGAATGTACAAGGGGAGAACATGTGGATCTGTAATGCTTCCGAAAAGTCTGATATAGGTGAACTTTTCTTCATCAAACCAAATGTCGATTGATGGTAGGTCGATGTTGGCCTCATCGGATAACTGAGGAGAAGGTATATTGAATATGGCATGATGGATGGGTAAAACAAAACCATGGTAACTTCTATATATACGATCTTTATAATGGGCCTTCCACAAATACTTATGAAAAATGTGAATAGGAGTTGGGTCTTGAGGAGTCCATTTCCAACCTAGAATGGGGTAGTCACAATTGAAACAGATGTAAGCACTCATATAGAATGGCGGTATTGTTTGGGTAGTTACAAACCTATTTCTTCTATAATAAAGGATTTGGTTGGCCATTTTATCTGATAAAATGGTTGCCCAATCCATGATATAAGAGTTAATTTCTGCTTCTATTAAAGGTACCATTTCTATGGAAAACCTAGCTAAATTACAGACTCCAAAGAGTCTACATATCATAGTGCCAGCATAGCAATAAGGAGATGCTAAGGATTTTATGGAGTACATACCAGAAGATTCATGCTTATTCTTGTTTGGGAAATGCCTCCATTGCCTGATAGGGTCTAACTCTATATCATTATCCTTGACGAAAGCTTCTAAAAATGCTTTGCTGAAATGTTTCTCGGGGTCCAGCAAATGATACATCTCCTTGATATCTATGCTAAATGTCTCGAACATCCTTCCATTGGTTGTATAGAAGGCTCTATCAATTATTTTGATACTTTATATAACCCATCTTACCAAGTCATTGTATGGTAACACTTTCACGCAGGCTGCTATTTTGTGGAGGAAGGAGCTGGCTAAATCACTAAGAGTATTTTCTGATTTATCAGTTGAACCAACCCTTGCTTCTTCTTCTTCAATTTCAGATGGATCCTCAGCCTCGAATATATTATATATGCCCTCCCATGAAGTCTTTCCAAGGCTTGAATAGGTAGTATCAACTATCAGTACGAACTTCGTTGGTTCATCTTTTGCTATGATGGGGACTTTTGGTTTCCGAGAATTCTTAGAAATTTTTGCTAGACTCATAACTTCATACTCGCTATGCAAAATGAAACATAAGGATATAACAATGGAAAAAATTGTTCAAAGCTAATACATAGCGCACAAGACTAACAACAATTATTTGTAGTAGATGCTATGGATCTATGATATGTTAAGCCACGATGGATGAATTTCTCGAAGGATTCAACCATAACTGCTTATTAATGATTTCCCCTTAGTTTCCAATGTGAAAATTTAATGTTGTGATCATATGTCGCATTGCAAATTTATAATAGTCCTTTATAGTATGGGTATTGTGAATTTCCAATAGGCAATTAGCGATAATCATATATCGCAGATCAGGAGTTACAAGTGTCGTGCTTAAATGGTTCCTTTGCATGGTTGCAATTGCGGTCAGTGGTGAGCTGGCATGGGGAGGCGACATGCTTCAAAATTGATAAATTGTTTAAATTTTCTTTCTAATTGACTTATAACATTAAACCGGTGATATTTCATGTTTTTCCTTTTATCGAAAGCGTGCTTTACGATAATAATATTGCATCGGTAGATTCCAACAGAACTTTTTGGGATTTGTTTTATGATTTTTAGTAATGTTCAATTGCGATCGACTTATCACATCGGAGGTTATCAATGGGACACTTGGAGAATTTTATTGATGAATAGTGATATGTGATTTCTGATAGAGTTATCGCATCGGCAGATCTCAATGGGACACTTTAAGTCCATTATTGAAATAAAGGATGTGCGTGATGCGACATATTCACTTTATAATTGTTTTCCTTAAATAAAGCTTTATGATAAGGTTTTATTATACTTCAAATCGGATTGGACCTTATCAAGAGGACTTTCATGGGTTTGAGAGCTTTGTGAATTGTGATTGTGACTTAACCTATCCTAAAAGAAAATTTTGTATGACCTATTATAAAAAAATATTTTCAAACATTTTATTGATTTTATTTATATTCTAAAAGGGGACACATTTCTTATTAAAGTTTAATATGAAAAATTTTTAAATGGCCAGGGTTGTTCTATAGCACAATAGTACCTAAATTCTTTGAATTTGTGGATTAAAATGCTTTTGTGTGAAAAGGGTGTACACAGAATGTAGCCAGATTAATGTTTGGACGAAGAGGGAATATGTTTGAACCAGGAATGAAGTTTACGTGAAGTGAAAAGAGATACAGAGTAGAACATGAACCAAAGAAATTTATTGATACTAACTATAGTCCCTTGTTAGGTGGGTCTGAGAGTGAAGAAGGAGGTAACCCCAAAACCTTGCAATATTCCCTCTCCCATCCTGAAGGTGCATCGAAGTTAGGAGTTGAGAAAAATAAGGG
>APFE030707062.1:33865-47107 GCA_000404065.3 Pinus taeda | reverse complement strand
AAAAGCCAATGACATTAAGTTTCCTCTTTAGAGGACTTGGATTAGAGGATCATGAGTAGTTCTAGTTTGTGGCTGATGTAGTATGGAAAGCAAGATAGATCACTGACGAAGATGTAAAGAAGGTGCAGCTCATCATGAAGCTCTGAGAAAGAGCACTGAAATGGTACATGAACTATTCTATGACTAATCAGGCTACTATGTTGGATGATATTAAGAAAGCGTTGGTATCAAAATTCAAGAAGCTGAAATCAGAATCACAGTACATTACGAAGCTAAAGGAAATCAAACATACAATGACTGAGTCAGTGTGGGAGTTGGATCAGTGATTAAAGCTGTTAATGGGATAAGTAAGGTTTAACATACCCTGAGAAAAACATAAAGAATGGTTTATAGTTGTGTTGCTGCCACATATCCGGTTAGCCTTGATGTAACGAAAGATAGAAACTCAAGTTGCAGCATTGGACATTGCAATGGAGCTAGAAGCCTCGCCGACTGGAGATACTCATGAATGAGTACAACAAATTCAGAGTTAGCTACAAAATTTGACCTTGGAATTGTAAGATCTCAAGTAAAGAAACCAGATCATAAGTGTGGTGTATAAAATGCAAAGCAAAGGGCCACTATAAGGATCAATGCCGTGTGTTCATATATTACTTGGCAAGTGGAGCACCTAATCAAGTAAACCTGAGATCAAGTTTGTGGTGCATGATTTGGAAAACGAGAGGCCAACATCGCTATGAAGATTTCTATTTATTATAGAAGTATGTGAAGAACCCAAAGAAGCTATTTTGCAACTTTTGTAAATTAGTAGGCCACGATGAGAGAAATTGTCGAATTTATGACTTGATGTTGGAATGCATTGTTGATCCTTATAGACTACAAGCTAAAGGACATACACATGAGGAACCAAGTAAACATGAAGGTCTAGAGCATGGGAATATTATATGTTATAACTGTGGACATGAATGACACTTTGCAAGAGATTGTTAGAGCACTACTACAACCTGCAACTACTGCAAATCTTTTGATCACGTCATAGAAGAATGTCTTTCCCTTATTGTGAATATGCAGGAGAAAAGGAACTAGCAACCCACAACAAATATTCAAATGATGACTGCTGAGCCAAGGGACGGTGAACCATGAATAAACATCAAAAAAAGGAGTTGAGCTGCGACAGGAGATGATAAAGGTAAGAAAAAAGTAGAAGAGATGTGGGTAAGAAAGGCCAAAGAAAAGGCCCCTACGTTGGGTATCCAAAATGAAAAAGAAATGTTCATGGTAGCAAAGTGAAGCTTCATTGATGTTGGGGCTTCAACTTCTGGTACGCAATCGAAGTTAATGACAAAGAAGGATTGCTACAAAGTGTCTACTATGACACAACAATTATATCCAAGTATTTTGAAGTCGTTTTTACAGACCTTCATGAATTTATTGAGGAATCAAAGGGTTGTCGTAGGACTCCAGTAGTTGATAGAATCCTCTACTGATAAAAAGGTATCATGAAGTGATCTATGCATAGTGAACAATTTACATCAACACAAGAAGAGAATAGGGAAGGAAATGGGATTAACTATGCAGGTCAGGGGATATGATATGGGTAAGTTAATCCTGGATTTAGGATCTAATTCCAACGCCTTACCTAAGAAAACTTGGGACTTAATGGAAAGATCAAAGTTGCAATGATCACTGATACAGTTGAGGAGGTCTAACCAACAAAATATCCTCCCTATGGGCAGGTTACCTACCATCATAGAAGACATCAAAGGAGTTTGAACCATTGCAGACTTTGAAGTGATTGAAATTGTAGATGATAGCAACCTTTATGCGACATTGCCTGGATTAGATTGGGCTTTCAATAATTTGATATTAATCAATTTGAATACGAGACTAATGGTGTTCAAAAAAGACGATATGAGGGTCATTGTCCCTCTAAACCCCTCAGAAGGAGTGTGCTATATAAAGCATGTCCAAGATGAGTACTATGATGTGAGTGTCGATAAAATTTATAAAATAATAGCCAAGGAGGAAGATTGGATTAATCCCACTGTGGATGGAAAATTAGGCTAGGAACATGATAGTTCTTGTACTTATGATTCAGAGGAAAAACTGGAAAATTGGCTAAACATGTTATATGAAGTCTCTACCACAAAATCACTTCGTTGCATAACTTCCGAGGTATGTGATATGCCTTATTATGATGGGATTGGAGATGTAAGTCTGTTTCATGATGGATATGAAAAAGAAATACCAGAAGAACAGATGCTAAAAGATTTGGATGTAGCCCTGAAGACTACACTTGCTAGATTGTGGGGTCCTCATAAAAGAAATATAGCATATTGGTATCAATGACAAATATTAATGTGGATCAAGTTTGGCTCAGTCGAAACAAAAATGGAAGTAAAGTATGATGGTAACATTGATCCTTGGGAGCATATTCACCTTTGCACTTCAGTTTGGAATGAAATTCCAGAACAAGAGTGGGTACATGGGTTTATCCACACACTAGAAATGATTCCTATGAATTGGTATCTTGAAATAGAATTGCAACATGGAACTGTGAATTAGACATGTTTGGTTGAAGGGTTCATGCTATCATCTCATTTTGAAGATGATTACCCATGCATAGACTTGGGTCTTAAGGTAATCAAAAAAAATATCATTTAGAATGAAGCTCCATTAAATTGGCAGCATGATTGGGTTGCGTAGTTACAAAATGCATTTGAATGTTATAATGTCACTACCAAAGAAGATGAATATCCGTGCGATATTGACATACTAGAATCGGAAGGACATCGTGAATTTTTTGGACCAGAACCTAAAATATTGGATATAACACAACCAATAGAAACACAGAAAGTGAATATTGGGATAGAGGAAGACCCAAAGTTCACGACGATCCACAAAATCACTTCGTTGCATAATTTCTGAGGTACGTGATATTCCTTATTAAGATGGGATTGGAGATGTAAGCCTATTTCATGATGAATATGAAAAAGAAATACCGGAAGAACAAACATTACAAGATTTGGATGTAGCCCTGAAGGCTACACCTGTTATATTGTGGGGTAATCATAAAATAAATATAGCATATTGGTAGCAATGTCGAAGATTAATGTGGATCAGGTTTGGCTCAATCGACACAAAAATGGAAGTAAAGTATGATGGTCAGGTTGATCTCTTGAAGCATATTCACCGTTACACTTCAGTTTGGAGCGAAATTCCAAAACAAGAGTGGGTACATGGGTTTATCCACACACTAGAAATGATTCCTATGAATTGGTATCTTGAAACAGAATTGTGACATGGAACTGTGAAATAGACATGTTTCATTGAAAGGTTCATGCTAACATTTAGTTTTGAAGATGATCTCCCATGTATAGACTTGGTTCTTCATGTAATCAGAGAAAATAGTTTTTAGAATGAAGCTCCATTAAATTGGCAGCATGATTGGGTTGCGCAGTTACAAAATGCGTTTGAATGATATAATATCACTACCGAAGAAGATGAATATACCCGCAATATTGATATAGTAGAATCGGAAGGACATCGTGAAGTTTTTGGACCAGAACCTGAAATATTGGATATAACGCAACCAGTAAAAACACAGAAAGTGAATATTGGGACAGAGGAAGACCCTAAGTTCACAACAATCCACAAAATCACTTCGCTACATAACTTCTGAGGTATATGATATGCCTTATTATGTTGGGATTGGAGATGTAAGCCTATTTCATGATGAATATGAAAAATAAATACTAGAAGAACATACGCTTCAAGTTTTGGATGTAGCCCTGAAGGCTACACTTGCTAGATTGTTGTGTACTCATAAAAGAAATATAGCATATTGGTAGCAATGTCGAACATTAATGTGGATCATGTTTGGCTCAATTGACACAAAAATGGAAGCAAAGTATGATGGTAAGGTTGATCCCTTTGTTCATATTCATTGTTGCACTTTGGTTTGGAAAGAAATTCTAGAACAAGAGTGGGTACATGGGTTTGTCCACACACTAGAAATGATTCCTATGAATTGATATCTTAAAACAGAATTGCGACATGCAATTGTGAACTAGACATGTTTGGTTGAAAGGTTCATGCTAGAATTTAGTTTTGAAGATGATTTCCTGTGTATAGACTCGGGTCTTCAGGTAATCAAAGAAAATATTTTTTAGAATGAAGCTCCATTAAATTGGGAGCATGATTGGGTTGCATAGTTACAAAATGAATTTGAATGTTATAATATCACTATTGAAGAAGATGAATATCCACGCAATATTGATATACTAGAATTGGAAGGACATTGTGAAATTGTTGGACTAGAACTTGAAATAATAGGTATAACGCAACCAGTAAAAACACAAAAAGTGAATATTGGGGCAAAGGAAGACCCAAAGTTCATGACAATTGGAGAATATTGGGATGTAGAGCTAATACACAAATACTAGGAGATATTCCCTATGAAGTTTTTAGAATTGAAGGGCATATTAGGGGACCGAGGAGTTATTAGGATCCCTCTCAAACCTGACATGAAGACTCTAAAGCAAAGACCCTATAGATTGAATCTAAAATACAAGTAAAATGTGAAGGAAGAATTAGAGAAAATGCTAGCAAAAGCGATCATCGAGCCAGTTGAAGAGTCTGAATGGGTAAGTCCCATGATAGTTTAGGAAAATATGACTAAGGGAGAGAGAAAAATTTGTGTTGACTTGAGGGAAATAAATGATGCATGTGTGTGTGACCCTTCCCTACACCATTTACAGATGAAGTATTAGACAATGAAGGAGGTCATGAGGCCTATTCTTTCATAGATGGATTTACAAGTTACCATCAGATCAGAATTGCACTAGAAGATAGATATAAGACAAATTTTGCAATAGAGTGGGGCTCATTCAATACACGGTGATGCATTTGGCTTGAATAATGTGCCTGCCATATTTTCTAGAGTTGTAGTCGCAACATTTAAGGAGTACATACACAAATTATTGGAAGTTTATTTTGGTGATTGGACAATCTTTGGGCTATTAAAGAAGTGTATTGTGAGCTTAAGGATTATGCTGGATACATGTAGGTAACATCATATTTCACTAAAATTGAAGAAGTTTAAATTTTGTGTGCCTCTTGGCATACTATTAGGGCATATTGTGTGAAAACAAGGTTTGCTGGTAAATCCCATGAAGATAGGAGTCACTGTGAACTTGCCAACACCAAAAATAGTGAGTCAATTGTGCACAATACTTGAACAAACTGACTATTAAAAAACTTTTATAAAGGGGTATGCACAGATAACTGTGGCAATGGAGAATTTATTGAAGAAATATGTCATTTTTAAATGGAATTAAGAATATTTGAAGAGTTTGGATAAATTGATGGAAAATGTGGTAACTCTTCCGATCTTAGTTTTTCCATACTGAAATAAGGAATTTCATGTACATGTTGATGCAACTTTCATAGTGTTGGGTATAGTGTTCGCACAACTAGGAGTAGGAGAAGTTGAGCACCCCATAGCTTTTGCAAGAAGAAAATTGTCCAAGCTGTAAAATAAGTATACTACAATGGAAAAAGAAGGGTTAGCTATGGTTTATGCATTACAAAAGTTTAGGCACTACTTGTTGGGAGCACATTTCAAGATGCTCATTGATCACTCCACGCTGAAATATTTGGTGAATAGGGAAATTTTAGGAGGAAACCATTGTCAATGGTTGTTGTTGTTCCATGAGTATGATTTTTAGGTTGTAGTCAATCTAGGAATATTGAATGTCAGACCCAATCATTTGTTGAGATTCGAGATAGGAGAAGAACCCACCAGTATCAAAGATAACTTGCTTGATGTGGATTTTCTTGGAATAAGGGTCACATATGATCACTTTGTAGATTTTATTCAGTTTCTAGCCATAGGAATGGCACTCGTGGCATACAGTATACAACAAAAGAAAGATTTGGTGGCAAAAGCACTGGATTTCACATTGATTACAAGGCACTTGTCCAAAATGGGACCAAATGATATAGTGCAAAGATATTTCCTACAACATGAATGGCAAAGTATTCTAGCAGAATCTCATGGAGGAGTTATAGGTGTAAAATATATAGGAAAGGCCACTGCATAGAAAAGCTTGATAATTGGGTTATGGTGGCCTACAGTACATAAGGATGCAAAAGAGTTTTTTCGAGCATGTCATATATGTCAAAGAATAGGAAGGCCATCTAGGAGAGATGAAATGCCATTAAATACATAGGTGACATTGCAAGCATTTGAAAAATGGGCTATTGACTTTGTTGGACCTATTAACCCACCAGGAAAGAAGATTGGCGCAATATACATAATCACTGCAACTGATTATTTGACGAGCTGGGCTGAGGCATAGCTAGTGAAGGATTGCAGCGTAGATACTACCGCAAAGTTCACTTTTGAATACATTCTATCCATATTTAGGTGTCTGAAGATATTAATGAGTTACCAAGGCTCACATTTCTTGAATCATACTATTGAGGTGTTGACTGAAGAGTTTCAAGTACACCATCAGAGAAGTATACCATATCACCCGCAAGTGAATGGGACAGTCGAAGCTTTCAATAAAATTTTAGAAAATGCACTCACAAAAGTGTCCAATGTGAACATAAATGACTGGGATCTAAGGATTCTAGTAGTGTTGTGGGCATATAAGACAACTTGCAATAAATTCAAAGGCTAGACACCTTTTAGGTTTCCATATGGACAAGAAGAAGTCATGCCTATGGACTAAACTGTGCCCAGTTTAAGAATTGTATCCATCATAGACATGGCATATTATGATATAATGGAGGAGATGATGGTACACTTGCTTTCCTGGGAAGAGGATAGGTTTATAGTAGTTTTTGATCAACAAGTACAAAAGGAAGGGAGAAAGCTTGACATGAGAAGAACATCAAGCAAAAGACATTCACGAAAGGAGACCTTGTACTCTTATATGATAGCGAATTCACAAAGTTCACAGGAAAGTTTAAGACACATTGGTTAGGATCGTCTATCATCAAACATGTCTCTGATGGTGGCACGGTTTAGCTCGCGAAGTTAAATTATCAACTGATTCTAGGATGAGTGAATGGTAGCAAATTGAAGGAATACAGGGACTTCTTTGTCCCTCGATCTTTGCACCAAAAAATGAAAGGAGAAGAGTCTTAGTCCCACCTGTAGTTTAAAGTGGGCATTGGACTATAAAGTACTTTTTAGAATGGGACTTCAATGAACAAGGCTACTAAACGATATTTAGGGGTATGTCAAAGTCAGAAGGAACCGCGCCATAGGAGGATGCCAAAGTCTGTCAAAGAACCATGATGGAAGGTAGATTATTGTGTGATTTTCGAACATAAATGGCAAAATATGACTGTCGAAAGGAAAAATTCTATGTTAAAAGGAAATTTTTATTAAAAGGTGAGGGAGAAATGAATTTATGAAGCATAGATGGTCATATCTAGTGCCATACATGCATTAAATGAACATTTTATAAGCTAATCATGAGGTTTAAAATTCAAATTCACTATAAAATCCAGGTCCCTATAAAATCCAGGTCCCACTGCACATTTTACACTTTTCTATCTAGAAAATCTAGTTTTAGAGTTTGTAATGAAGAGTGAATCAAGTGTGTTATTTTATATCTGAGAGAATCTTTCAAGAAATTTCTTAAGCATTTGCAAAAAAGGGTAAAGCAAGAGTCATGGAAGCCGAGGATGGTCAATATGGAGCACTGAATGTACCGCTATTCCCAAGGTGCAGAAGGTGGCAACCAAAAACAAGTAGTTACAAAAGAAAAACCCAAGCAAAGACCCAAAAAGAGGCTAGCCAAAGCCTCTAGAGTAGAGCCAAGAACGTCCCCAAGGAAGAAGACAACAAAAGAGTAGCGGAAAAAGACCAAGCAAGATAAGAAATCTAAGGAGAAGGCGAAGAAGAAAATACAACAAGAAGAACTAGAGGAAACCCATGACAGCAAGGAGGAAGCTGAGATTCCCCAGTTGGAGATAGAGGGCACATAAATTCCCTTTGTGTAGTCATCATATTTTCCACTAAGGAAATCGAGTGCCAAGCCAGTTAAGGACCTGATGGACATAAATTTTGACACTTTCACACTACTTCTAATGAAAAACGTGTCATTAGAAGGTGAAGTGCTGGGGAAATTCCCACAATTAAAAATGGAATATTGGGACTTTAATGAAAGAAGTAAAAATTCACAGTTCGAGTATAGAAAGCACCTACACCAAGTCTATTATCCAGAGAGCAGAGTTACGAGGTTGGGGACGCACGAGTGGGCTCTAGGATTGCAGAGGTCAGACTAGCTAAACATGCTATACTTACTACATTTTAGTAGAAGCACATCCAACACAACCTGTGTTCGATATTTACTAGTATTGGTGCATGATGAATGCCTCTGGTTGGAGAAGATGATCCTGATTGATTAGATGTTGATTATAACAATTACTGGACTACCCTACCAAGAGAAAGACCCCATCAAAGAGTTCATCAGAAAAAAATAGGACAAGGCAATGTTACAAACCATGAAGGATAAGTTTGAGATTATCAAGAAGTCATGAAGTAATGATATCAACTCTATTAGAGACCAAGGGGTGCACCTCGCCACACACATTTTAGTAAGAAAAATAATGAGGAAATGCAGAGAAAATGAATTCCCCATGGTCATGGTTTCTTTGGCTGTGCATTGTAGTGCTGGGGTTCAGTTCACTTGGGTCATGTACATATGCAAGGAATTTTTGGAATATTTACGTGAGGCATAGGAGGAAGGAAACAAAATTCATTATGCATGGTTGATTTTGATCATTGCAAGGAGCCAGAGGACTCACAATTTCTACAAGTCAAAAATGATGTATTTGAAGTCGCATTGTATGCCTCACTATGGAATACCAAGGAGCTGTTGCGCACACAAGGGAACAAAATTTTCTTTGTGATATTGGATATGGATTTGTACATGGTGGTGAACCAGTATACTAGGTTATCACCTAGCTTGTATGGGCCATATCACAACATCATAACATTCAAGGCATATTTTCATAGATTATACACCAAGGGTCAAAAGGCTCCAATGGAAACATGGAAACCTCTACCATATTTGGCCACTGAAGACAACCTGCTGGAAATAATATAAAAATGGTCAACCAAATGGATCGCCCCAACCATAAATGGAAATGAAGTAGCATGGGACACCACACAGCATGTGGGTCCAAGTGGAAAAAGCAAAGGGAAAGAAGTAGAGAAACCACAGCCAGATACAGAACCAGAGAAAAATAGGATATCCAAGACTTCTCAGAGACATAGATCCAATAAAGGAATCACCATTCATCATAAAAATAAGGGTACCTAGAGTAACTATGCCAAGCACACAGAATAAATAGAAGGTGAGCAAATCTAAGTGTGCGATATCACTTGTCCTCACTGAGGGGAACACCAATTATCACTAAAAAATGATCTTCATAAATATGCAACAAGGAATTGTAGAGTTAAATGTCTTGGTGCAAACGTACAGATAGCGGACATAGATAGGTTAGTTATTGCTGCCAGAGTGACAGATAGAGCCGAGAATTAGATTGAGGATTTTGCAGATTCCAGGTGGAGCACTACAATTTGAATCTGCTAAGGATAGAGAGAGCAAGAGGATGTGACCATGTTAACATGAACATTTATGCACTGCCAACTCAAGTACTAGATGAGTTCCATCGAAGCATTACAGATGAGATAAAAGAGTGAGAACAATGCACTTCCTTATTAAGAATTCAGGTGGAAAGGGATAGAGCTTCACTAAAAAATGAGCTTGATCAATTGATCAAATATAGGCATGAAGCATGCCAAAACAACAGTAGCTAGAGGAAGTCATTTCAAAAGCTTGTAGAGGGGTTGTGGAGGAAAAGCTCCACAAAGAAGAACTGCCAACAGCAAAGGTTGTGAATCTTAACCTTGTGATAAAGGAGTCAAAGAATAAGATCACAGAATTAAATATTGAATGAAGTGAAGATTTCAGAGCTACAAATAAGGTTGCAACTAGTCATGCCACCAGAAGTACATTAGAAAAGGGAGAGGGATCGAAAGGTTATAGTGAAAGGCATCTCCAACACAGTGGCATATTGTGGAAAGTTACTATATGAGACTATGCAGATATGGATCTCACTTCATGAGGATCCAAACATTCAGAGGATTGAAGAGGAGCTCGATTTGAGGTAGAAGTGGTGGGAAGATGCCTTGGCAGCTACGAAGACCCTACCTATCTTGCAGAGGCTCACAAGCATTGCTGAAGGGAAGAATCTCCATAAAGAAATTGAAGATCTTCAGAGGAAAGAGCAATTTTTGACAAATGGGACTCCGTGGTAGAATGAGGCCCTCCAACCTTCACAAGTAGTAGATGAAAGGCTCAGGGTGTTATCACTCAGGTTGTCCCTAGGCTCCTATTAGGGATACAGCCGAGGTAACCACAAACCAATCTTCTGATTGCAGGTTCTAGCCCACCTGCAATCGGAGAGGGCTCTCTCCTTTAGATTCAACCTTAGTTGATATAGATTCAACCTTAGTTGATATAGATTCAACCTTAGTTGATGATTTTAGGCTAGCTTTCTGACTTCAAGGGAATGTTGACTGTGATTGGAAGGAAGGTGGGATTCTTGAATAAAGAGGCACAGTAAGGTGTTATAAGTTTTGAACCATTGGGCATGGAGTCACAGATTGAGGCATGCGAGCGTTTTCTTGGTCACAAGGGGATACGGAGCGGGATAGCCACACAGGATACAATACCTAGTCTCCTAAAAGTACGGAATGAACATCATGAATGAAAGGCAAAAGAGAATCATTTCATCTCATGCTGACAAAGGGGAGAATTGGATGAGTGGGATCCCGAAGTAGTTAAGAATTCCAAAGACATGTACTCATATGCAAAAGAAACGGGGTAAACCAGATCATTTAAGAATACAAGCTCATAACCATTTCTGAAGAAAACATCGAAAAGTGCAGAAATTGAACTTAAGGTGTATTGAAACAAATCTTAAGCTATTCTTTTTTTCTGCAACTTAGAAAGGCGAAAAGGTGATAAAACATAAAATAGACAGGGAAGAAAAACACTTATTGGATCATGCAGAGACACAGGAATTCCGTGATCATTCCTCGGCCAAGAGAAAATAGCAAGTTGTTTCGCAATCCATGCTTTCAGCAATCTTTGATTATGAAAAATATGACAGTTACAGTGCGAGTCTTTACTCAGAGAAATTCCTGGAAAGAAAACTGACCAACAACTACTACTACCAACCAACCAACCCCTCACAATATCGCTTCGGGTGGTATTTATAAAAAAAATATCAAGAAGACATCGTTACAAGTGACCTTGACAGGTCTGCTTAGAACTCTTCAAAAATCTAAATGCTACTGGAATTATCTACAAGTAAATATTTTTGGCTGCGCTGGGGGCAGCTGAATCGGAACAAGTGACGAGGTGGCCTTTGGGGACCAGATGCGGTGCTGCTGAAGTGAATGAGCTTCGGGGCTGCAGTTCAGCTTTGGTGCGAATCGAATGTGCAATTATTACGATTTGAGAGCTTCAAGTAATTTTGCTCTCCTTCTGTGAATCTGCTGGAAGATATTCAATTTTCTCTTGCTTTGGGCCGTTGCTCAAGATATTCTCTGATACACTTTGCCGCTACATTGATGGTGTCCGCCGTCGACTGATACTCTTTGACACGCTTGATACTTGCTGATTTGATCTGATACACTTTAAACTCTGTGAATGATCTGCAACTGTCTTCAAACCGGATCCTTTGGCACGTTTGGGCGATCTTCGGGCTTTTTCAGTGCGCAGTGGGCTCGGAACCCAGAAGATTCCCTGAAGATTCCTCGAAATGGCCTATTTCCCGTAGCGATGCGCGAATAGCGCTTCGTGCTATTCGCGCATCGGAAACTGCCTCTGTTTCTTGATCTGGAGCTCCGAAGTGCGACTTTTCTTCTTGTGCGAAGCTTTTTCGGCTTTTCTGGCTGCTGACGTAAGCATGGCGTCGACTGTACGACGGATGACGTCAGCTGTGGGTCCCTGGTACAGCATGACGTGGTGAGGTATTGGATAGATTGTGGTGAAGAGACTCCGATGCGATATCGCGGTATCGCGTCGGCGGGGAAAGAGGGGGATCACTGGGTTGGGCATTTGGTGCTTGCGACTGTCGATATGCGATATCGCGATATCGCATCGGCAGAGAGGAAAGGCGAACGGATTGCACACTCAGCGTTTGTGATCACCGATCACTGATATCGCAATATCGCATCGGTGGGGGACGGATGGGCTATGTTTGGCATGAATGCGAGAGTGCGAGGTTGCGACACAAAAATGGTTTTGAGGGAAAAGGTAAGTAGGTGGGTGTGAAGGTCATATAAGGTTTCGGAAGGGGTCCGACTACCTCGGGGGGACTTTATACTTTGGAAGGAGTCCATCGTATTTTGGGAAGTGGTTAGGGGGTCGGGGCTCTTGCTTAGTTTTTGATAAACTAAACAATTCCTGGGAACTGGTATGGTTATTTTTCAACCAGGGGAGGGATATTACATAAGGGATTTTTACTTAATATTAATACGGGGAAGGGAAACATAGGGAGCTACATAATAATGTTAGTGGTTAATATGGAGATGATAAGAAAGCGCTAAGTTCGGGAGACTTAGGATGTTATAGGGGGTAGGACCATATTTCGGGAGAAGATATGGAACAACTTTGAGTAAAGCAGATCTTTACTCAACCAGAGTCATTAAGATGATGAACTCAAGAGGTGTCAAGCAGATCTTGACCTCTTTTGGGGATGTTAGTTAATGATTGGGGAAAACAGAGAAGGGAAGTCAGTTATACCTCATTTGACCCTTTTTGCTTACAAATCTTTGCTGATTATGTTCCGCATGATATGATACCTGAAAACTTGGAACTCGTCAGCAATTCAATCAGCCTCGGAACTACCTACCCAACCTACTTGCCTAGTATTTTTCTTCTTTTGCTTGGGGGTGCACTTAGACTTGCAAAACCATCATACATTTTCTTTCGATACTTTCCTATCTACATACTACCCTTATTTCTTCCAGAGCCCAGATTAAACTATTGGGCTCTTCTGTTTCTCTACCTATCTAAGAGTCTGCCAAGATTAAACTGTTTGGACAAACTTACAATCTCTATATTCTAAAACAAGAAATTTAAACCTAGGGAGACCAAGATTAAACTGTTTAGACCTCCCTTTAACTAAAAGTAGCGATAC
>APFE030707062.1:6213-21438 GCA_000404065.3 Pinus taeda | reverse complement strand
ATGTTTTACAGCTTTATAAGTATACAATCACTCTGAATTCACCTAGTGCTCAGACTTCCTTTGTATACTTATTAGTTGGGGTTCTTGTCCTTCATGTTTTACAGCTCTTTAGGTACACAATCACTCTGAATTCACCTAGTGCTCAGACTTCCTGTGTGTACTTACGAGTTGATGGTTAGTTGAGAAATTTTTTGAGTGTTTAAACATTACATGCCTTGACTTCCATGAATGAGTAGTTGATAGTTTATTGAAAAGATGTTTGACTCCATGAGCCCAATGGAAGAAATGTTATGCTTTCTGTCCAACCAGCATGTTTACTAAATTTTCATTTCAAGAGTTAGCCCTCTTTGTGCTTAAATATAAATCAATAGTTTATTTTGAGAGAGCCCTCTCAGGTTAGGGAGGCTAATCCTTAGCTAAAAGTCTGGTCTGAAATAGTTACATAAGGTCTTACTGATTAGCAGCCATCAGTACTGGTTTTGTGATAACAGTATACATCAAGGATCAGAAGGATCCAATGGAGACATGGCACCCTCTACCATACTTTTTCATTGAGGAAAACCTACTCACAATAATACAAAAAAGGGCAACCAAATGGATGACCCCAACCATAAAGGACACTGAAGTAGCGCAAGACAACGTGCATCATGTGAGTCTAAGTGGCAGAGACGAAGGGAAAGAAGTAGAGGAACCAAAGCCAGAGACAAAACCAAAGACATAATAGGATATGTAGGACTTCCCAGTGATGTAAATCCAACAACGGAATCAACATTCATCATCAAAAAGAGGGTACCTACATTAACTATGATGAGTGGATGGAAGAAATAGAAGGAAAGCAAATCTAAGGTTACAATACTATTCTTTCTCACTAACGGGAACATCAACGATTGCTACAAAATGATCTTGACAGATGTGCAACAAGGTATCACTGAGTTAAAGGCATTGGTTCAAACATAGAGACAACCGAAAAAAATAGGTCAACTACTACTACCAGAGAAACTAATAGAGCCGACAATTGGATTGAGGATTTTTTAGACACTAGGTGGAGCACTATGGTTTGAATCCATTGAGGACAGAGAGAGAGAAAGAGGATGGGACCATCTTAACATGAACATGTCCACACTACCAACTCAGGTACTACATGATTTCCATCAAAGTATTACAGATGAACTAAAGGAGAGAGAATAAGGCATTACATTTTTAAGAATTCAGGTGGAAAAGCATAGAGCTTCACTAAAAAATGAGCTTGATCAATTGATCAAACACAGGGATGAAGAACGCTAGCAATAAAAATATCTAGAGGAAGTCATTACAAAAAATCATATTGACGTTGTGGATGCAAAGGCCTGTGAAGAAGAATCTCCAATAGAGAAGGTCGCAAGGCTTGGCCTCATGATAAAGGACTCAAAGAATAAGATCGTAGATTAAATTTTGAATAAAGTGAAGATTTTAGAGCTGCAAATAAGGCTACAGCAAGTCGCACTACCAGAAGTACACGAGAAATGTGAGAGGGATCTAAAAAATTCAGTGAAAGGCATCTCTGACAAAGTGGAATATTGTGGAAAGTTACTAGATGAGACTATGCATATTTAGACCTCACTGCAAGAGGATCCAAAGATTCAGAGGATTGAAGAGGAGCTAAATGTGAAGAAGAATTAGTGGGAAGGTATCTTGGTAGCTGCGAAGACCCTACCAATCTTGCAGAGGCTCCCTATCATCACTGTAGGCAAGAATCTCTATAAATAGATTGATGATCTTCAGAGGAAAGAGGAGATTCTGACAGATAAGAATCAACCATGGCAGGATGAAGCCCTCCATCTTTCGTAAGTAGTAGATGAAAGGGTCATGTAGCTATGACAGAGGGAGAAATAAGTGTTTCAAAAGACTACCAAACCAACCATACAGGCATTGCTAGAAGAAGTGTGCTAAGAGGAAAAAGAAGTAGCAGACATAATTCAGTAGTACAATGTCATCAACAATGACATAACAACAAATATCAAGGGCACCGCAACTCACTGACTTGGGACAAGTCACATGTCAGTGTTGAGGGCCTATTAGGTGCAGCCCATCTTTGTCTAGTTTTGGTCAAAGACTCTTTATTCTGAGGACTGGAAGGTGTTGATTCCATGACGTTCTATTTACTGCACAATGTTTAGGGGCTTTGGGGTGGGTCAAAGCCCCTCATTTTGTAACGTGTACGGGTGTTTTAGTTCACTATTTTTCTTAGTCCATGGTATGCATAACATGGTTTTTGTAGCAATGTAATATATTTAAGGACATGTAATTCTTTTTCAAAGACCATCAGAAATTATTTGGAATAGATCATAGAGAGAGCACAAGTGAACGAGACTCTTTTTTGTGTGTTTGGGTCTATGGAAACACTTCGTAACTGAGTGCGTGGAGGCCTATGAAGAGCCTGCAGCTGAGTGTTCAGACCACCGGCAGTTGGGTTTGTAGGCTGAAGAATGTATGTACAAAAATATTTATATTAATAAATAAGAACAACTTTTGGCGAAGTCTTTTTTATTTGCATGTGTTATTTGTGTCTGAGGGCTTACAGGTGGTCTGTGCACTGAGCTATAGACTCTTCTTAGGCCTTCATGCACCCAGTTGTGGAACCTTCCCTTAGATCCAAACAAAGAAGAAAAGACTCGATCACTTTTTCTCTCTCTCTGATCTATTCCAATTATTTTTTGATGATCTTCGATAGAGCATTACATGTCCTTAAATACATTACATTGCTAAAAACACGATGGTCCAAATACCATAGACTCAACAAAACCATGAACTAAATCTCTGGTACCCATTACAAAATTAGGGGCTTTGACCCATCCTGAAGCCCCTAGACATTGCATAGTAAATAGAACTTCACAGACTCTGCACATTTTGCTCCTCAGAAAGCAGATCCTTTGACAAAAAATGGACCAAGTTGGGCCGCACCCAACACCAGAGGCCTACCAACCATGACAGGAATTCCGTTAAACAAATCATCAACATGTAATCTACATGTCACAACAACAGATCTAAACAAAGAGATCTCATACTTATCTCAAAATCGTTAAGCAGGATTGATGTCTCCTTGCAATAGCTATATAACTATCTATTAAGTCATTCATTCATTAACATTTTATATTGAGTTCCATGATTTGTGTTTGGGACAACAAACCATGGACGAATTTATTACCTGGTTTACATCATTACTTCGTTACATACCCTATATGAAGGACGAAAAGGATAAAATACAAAGATTTATTAGCAGTCTACCCTTGAATATGAGGGAGCGAATCGAGTTTGACAATCCAAAAACAATGGACGAAGTAATATGCAAAGCCAAAATTTGTTACCAACAAAATAAACAGAAAGGAGAAGCTCCAGGAAAGAGGTGGGCTGATAGAAGAAACAACAAATTTGTTGGAAATAACAAAGGTAACAATAGTGGAAGTAGTAAGGGTTTGGCAAAAGGGCAGGCCAGCAGAATTTCACAGAAAAACCCCCTCAAAACAAAATCCATGGGTGAATCAAGAATCAGTAAACCATCTGGAAAATTTGACAAGGAAGGGGCAGTAAGACCCCCAGTGCAGTGTTGGGGTTGCGGTGGGCCTCATTACATCAAAAACTGCCCACAACGGAAAGGAGTTGAAAAGCTTGCCCAGATTCACGAAGCATCGACAATCAGTGACATGAGACGTAGTTTGCCAAAGATTAATGCGGCGCTGGAGGACCGACAAGAGGAGTACCGTCCAAGCATGGTGGAATTTGAAGGTAAACTTTCAGACCTTACTGTCACTGTTTTAATTGATCCAGGAGCTACATTAAGTTACATTAGTCCTAAGATTGTGGAGAAATGTAAATTGCAAATAGTTAAGTTTAGGAACCCGTGGTTAGTACAATTGACTACAGGGGCAAAGTGAAGAGTCCAGGCCAAGGTTGATAACTTCTCCTTAAAAATAGCAGGGCAATCAATAAGAGTGGACCTGAATGTACTTCCCCTTGGCTCTTATGATATTCTCATTGGTATGGACTGGCTGGAGAAACATTGATCCCTAGTTAACTGCAAAACCAAGACCATTTACTATAGGGATGAGCTGGGGGCAAGGCAAGAAATTCAAGGAATTAAACGGCCTATGCAAGTTCAGCCAATAACTGCTTCTCAATTAGCTAACTGCATTAGGAAGGGGTGTCAGATTTATGCCATCCAGGTGGGCTATGCTGACACAAAGGAAAATACAACCACTTTGGACAACATCCCTGTAATACAAGAAATTCCTAATGTGTTTTCGGAATAAGTTTCCGGACTTCCACCTAAGAGGGATATAGACTTTACCATTGAATTAATACCAGGGGCAGCACCGATATCTCGAGCCCCCTACCGGATGAGTACGCCTAAACTGAAAGAATTAAAAATGCAGTTACAGGAACTGATAGACAAAAATTACATTTGTCTCAGTGTGTCTCCTTGGGGAGCCCCAGTATTGTTAGTCAGGAAAAAGGATGGCACCTTTCGAATGTGCATCGATTATCGTCAATTAAATAAATTAACCATCAAGAACAAGTACCCCTTACCCCAAATAGACGAACTGTTCAATCAAGTAAAGGCGGCAACAATATTTTCCAAGATTGATTTGCACTCTGGTTATCACCAAATTCGGATTAAGGAAGAAGACATAGTGAAGACTGCCTTTAGGACTAGATATGAGCATTATATAATTCGTGGTATTACCCTTTGGATTAACCAATGCCCTGGCAATCTTTATGTGTCTAATGAACGGCATATTCCATCAATATTTGGACAAATTTGTACTGATCTTTATTGATGATATACTAATATATTCTTGTACGATGGAGGAACATAGGGAGCACCTTAGGCTAGTGCTGCAAACCCTCCGGGAACACCAACTGTATGCCAAATTTAGTAAATGTGACTTCTTCAAGGAGGAAATATAGTATTTGGGACATATAATCATGAAATAAGGAATTGTAGTAAATTCGGAGAAGATAAAGACTATCATGGAATGGCCTCTACCCAAGGATGTAGCAGACATTCGCTCCTTCATGGGATTAGCAAGATACTACCGATGTTTTGTGGAGGGGTTTTCAAAGTAGCCTTTCCTATTACCTCCTCACAAAAAAAAGGGAGAGCTTTTCGGTGGACCTCAGAATGTCAAAAAAGTTTTAAGCAGCTTAAACACCTTCTCACCACAGCACCTATTCTGAACATAGCTGACCCCAATAAGGAATATGTGGTATGCACTGATGCAAGCAAAGAAGGAGTGGGAGGTGTGCTGATGTAGGAAGGAAGGGTAATTGCCTACGAGTCTAGGAAATTGAAGGAGCATGAGCAGAAGTATTTTTCTTATGACCTGGAATTGATAGCCATTATTCATGCTTTAAAAATGTGGCGACATTACCGCATGGGCAGGAAATTTTTACTCCTAACAGATCACCACATTTTAACCAACTATTTCAGCTAGCCCACCTTAAATGCTAGACAAGCGCGGTGGGTGGATTTTTTAAGTGGTTTTCATTTTGAGATCAAACATTTAAAAGGGAAGGAGAATCAGGTGGCTGACGCACTAAGTCGAAAAATTCAATGTTTATACGAAATCTCCTGTAGTGAATGGAAAAGTCCTCTTGAAGAAACAATTAAAAATGTAGTAGAACAGGACTTGATATATCAACAAATAAAATAGCAGGTACAAAAGTTAATCAGTCAAGGAAATTAGTCATGTTATTCAGTAAATGATGCTGGAATGTTGTGTTACAAAAAAAGACTCTATGTACCTAATCAAAACAACATTAAAAACTTACTGCTGGATGAGTTTCATAAAAGCCACTATGTCGGTCACCCCGGATACCAGAAAATGATTAGTTCCCTGCGGAAGGAGTACTATTGGCCAAATATGAAAAGAGATGCAGTTGAATACGTGACTCATTGTTTGGAATTCCAGTAGATTAAGGCAGAGCATCAACACGCTGCAGGATTATTACAACCATTACCCATTCTAGAATGGAAATGGGAGACTATCTCTATGGATTTCATAACAGGTTTGCCCAAAACAAGGAAAAATAATGATTCGATCATGGTGGTGGTGGATAAGTTAAGTAAATCGACGCATTTTATACCCGTGAAATCAACCTATAAAGTTGTTCAAATTGCTCATATCTTTATGCAGAATATATTTAAACTGCATGGGTTGCCTAAAACAATAATCTCAGATCGAGATGTGAAATTTACTCCAGCTTTCTTGAGAACATTGTTCGGTGAATTAGGAACTCAGCTGAATTTCAGCACAGCATATCACCCTCAAACTGATGGGCAAACTGAATGGGTAAACCAAGTGGTAGAAGACATGTTACAGGGCTATGTTATGCGAAAACCAACTAGGTGGGAAGATTATCTACACCTAGTCGACTTCGCATATAATAACAACTACCATACATCCTTACAAATGAGCCCATTTGAGGTGTTGTATGGGCGGAAATGTCGTATACTCGCAAGTTGGGGTTGGCCAGAGGATCGATTAATACTGGGACCCGACATGCTTAAGGAAATGGAAGATATAGTTAAGGAAGTGAGAATCAATTTAAAGGCAACCCTGGATAGACAGAAAAGTTTTGCGGACCGAAAGAGAAGGTTTAAGGAATATCAAGTTGGGGACCATGTATATGTGAGAATTTGAGCAAAGAAGAGCACGCTACAGTGGAGTGGGTGTGCCAAGTTAACATGCTGATTTTTTGGACCCTTTTAGGTCTTATCAAGAGTTGGGCCAGTTGCTTACCATCTCGCTCTGCCCAGTCACATACGGGTCCACAACGTTTTCAATGTTTCCTTGTTAAAGAAATATGTTTACGACCCCAAACATATAATTAAATGGCAGGATATTCAGGTAAGAAGTGGCCACCAATTGCCTAATCCTAAAGCTTCTCTTTTAAGGAAAAATTGACTTGGGATGTTGCATATTGTAGGTCGAACCGGAAGGAGAGGTCTTGGTCGAACTGCTAAACATCCTTGACTAGAGAGAAGTAATGTTGTGGAAGCGGGTTATTACCCAAATTAAACTGTAGTGGTAGCACTTTGGACCTGATGAGGCCACTTGCGATGATGAGGAATTGATGAAAAAGGCTTATCCAGGGTTGTTCTTAGCTGAAAGACATCAGGACGATGTCTAATTTCAGGGTGGGAAGATGTGATGCCCCAGGTTAAATGTAAATATTCTATTTTACTACAGGAAATGGTAAACTGAAATGACCGTTACTATCAGTTGAGATGTAATAATATTTTCTTTGTTATTTTCTTTTAAAAAAATTAAAAATAAAAAAAAAGTTTCTTGAAATGGGCAACTACCAAAAGGTGGTTGGGGTGTGTATCAAAGATGTCCTAACTGCCTTCCTGTTGGGGGGGGGCAAAGAGGGAAAGGTTGGTTGCATTGTAAGGACAGGGACGTAAAAGGAAGAGGACACACAGAAACAAAGAAGAAAGCTAAGTCTGGTAATAACCAGATAGCCCGTCACAAAAGTGTAGTGTCTTGCTGAGGGTAGTGACCCGGCGAGAGCTCGGGGGGAGGTTTTGGTCCGAAAGGACAAACCTCAAGGTTCCGTGGAATGTTGGAAGCAATAGAGCAGTGAAGGCTCACCTTCTGGAGCAATTTGTAAGTCACATCAGCGCATGTAAGTGAGTAAATACTTGTAGGTAATTCATATGAAGTAGATACACTGAATAGAATCATCAAATTACTATCCATATTATTGTTCATTCAGAGCTTACGGTTTTTGTTAGAGAGTGTAGGACTAAAATATAAATATTTGTAGGGTGTGGTTACCTGTTACGTATCATTGATTCACTATTTTACTTAGAATTAAAATTTCTGTTATTATGATAGCAATCGGTCTTAAACAAAGATTATACAGCAGGTTAAAAATCTCGAGACTCAGCCGAAGGTGAGTAGAGCTGGGGTTACTGCAACTCGAAAATAGTAGTCAACTATAAACCATATCACCCATAAGTGTATGATAGTCTAGCAGAATAAATTGTTGACCCCAGTCCTGTATAAACCCTCAGGTTGTAAGCTCAAATGAGGACTAAGCGACACCCTCTGATAACATAGAGTCTGTAGGAGGCTAAATCTTGATATTTTTTTCCCTTTTTAGGAATATACATAAGTATAAGACCAAATAGATTCAAGGGTCTGATATGGTAAAAACATTTATGTTTGCATGCACGCGCCGATGACAATCTGTACAATCGGATAGTAGAATGGTGATTGAAATAGGTATTGCCCTCTGTAGGAGTTAGCGAGAACCAATAATAGTATCATCACCAAGAGACTTTCGATACCAGAATTAAGAAACTAACCGGTTAGTGGATGTACTATACACCCAAACCTGGGCGATGCTAGTTTCAGTTGAACCACGAGATGGGTCGACTTTGGTCGCATGGGTATAAGGTTAGTCACAGGTGTGGCATAATAATAAGAAAAGAAATCTGGTTTGAAAACCCTCGAGTGAGCAAGCAGAGTCAAACCACAAAGTACCTATAGAGCTAACTGGAATACAGTCATGCCGTGAATCCAAACTGCCAAATGTGACCAATAACCGGTAGTATATACGCTCAAACATGTAACCATCCATGGCGGGCGCAAGAATTAAAGATTGTCTTAACTATACATATATGAGGCAATAATCAAAGCCAGAAATGGAGTACACACAGATATAAAACACTTATTCGAGCTATTAACCAGAAAAGAAAGTATGCATACATTTATTAAAAACATTTCCCCAGAATGAAACCATACATTTGTGCAACACTGTTCCGTACCATTATTTTAAGGAGAAAGGTCTTTTAACAACCAGACAAATCTAGAAAACTCTATGGAATGAAACCATGTATGGAAACCATAATATATATATATATACAAAATTCTAAACAAATGTTCATGTTCAGATGTGCGACTGATAAATAAAAATACAGAGTGCATGTAAGCACAGAACTTTCGAAAGGTAGACAAAAGAACGAGTCCTGAGCAATAACCCAGGTCACTCACATAAAATCCAGCCGAGGAGGCTTAGAGAAACAAGTTTGAGGATCGCAGCCTCATAGCTAATTAAAACCAAAGCTATGGATTCAAAGTAGGGACATATATCCCCCGATCGAGGTGATTTTGGCGGTGCACAGGGCAATTAATACAAGGTAGGCACGAAGGGAGTAAAGGGCAGTGGAGGGCCAGGTAATGATAGGAAGGGGCGCAGGACAACCAAGCAGAATCACGCATCAAGGTGGATCAATGACGGATTGGTGATGAGGGGAGGCGGAGATGATAGAGTGTCAGACAACGTATGCGAGTTTGCAGGTACGAAGGAGGAGCGAAGGGACATCGACAACAAACGAAGGAACAGGTGGCAAGGCAGGCATGCAAAAAAAGCAAGTGGAAATCGGAGGGAGAGGAATAATAAAGAAGCAAAGTGGCACAAAGGAAGGCAGAAGCAAAGGAAAGAGTGTGAGGTCCGGAAAAGGAGAAGGGTGGTGAGGAAGCGAGCCAGGAGTAAGGGAAGGCAGCGCGAACAAGAAATTAAGGAAATTAGAGTAGAGACTAAGGGGAAAATGGAGACCAGAAGGAGAGCGAGGAATGAGGAGATTGAAGCCACCAGGGATCGAAGCAGGTGGGGAAATAAGGGAAAAGGAGTGGCGAACGAGGAGATGGAAAAGGAGACTGTTCTAGTTCTGGATGACTTCGAGGATAAGGTAGAGATGTATGGCTCGGATGAGGAAAAGGGAGAGCAGGTGCGAGCAAAAAGAGGAAAGAGTAAGGAGCATGAGACAGAGGATAGCCAGGAGAACCGGGAGGATGAGGAATGGTAGGGCCGCGAACGCAGGGGAGTCCGAAAAATTGGTAGCGCTTCAGGCACGAGAAATCGAGGAGAGAGAGGAAACTACAGGAGTAGAAGAGGTAGGGGAGGACGTCGAGGACAACATGGAAGGGGCAGGGGAAGAGTAGGAGACCACAGAGAAGAGCAGGCAGCAACATTTGGTGGAAAAACTAGAAGAACTGTGGGGAAGAAGGTTCAATATGCAGAAAGAGGTTATTATGAGAACACCAACAAAGACATTAGAAGGATAATCCAGCAAATGAAGGAGGAGGCAACTTAGGGACAATCTGATCTTGAGATGGAAGATTGGGTTTACCTTCTCCTGGATCCAGGAAACACGAGAGGCCGCATGACTCTATATAAATAGGCACTGCATGTTTATTGGGTCATGAAGCGACTGCTCGCTAAGGCAATGGAGAAAGTAATCATGGAAATGGTTGAACTGTCTCAAGGAATTCCAAATTTCAAGAAAGAGCTAAGGAATATCCATATTACTCTATTAATGAAGGACAAGAAGATGGATGAAATACAGCAGCAGTTAAAGCAATGCCCCCCAGACATCAAGAAATAAATGGAGCAGCAGACAGGAATGGAGGCTTAGTAACGGAAGATATGTATTAATTTTGTTTCTATGAAGATAGTAGGTAATAGATTAGGTTCTAAAGTTTTTTTTGATAAGTCGAGAATGCAGATAAGGAAAATTAGCAGTCTTTATGAATGTTTAGTTTATCTAGCATGGACAAGAAGGCTTAAGACTTTCTATTTTTGGATGGCTGTAAAGAACCTAAGGTGGCCAATAAACCTAGTTTCCCTTCGGGGCGGGTTAAGGCCACTACAAATATGTAATGGTTTTTGATCCACAGTAATAGAAAAAGAAAGTTCCCTCTGCAGTTTACCAAAAAAAAAAAAGTAGAGACATATATAAATTATGTTCAGGCCCAGTGACCTGTAAAAATTATAGATGGAAATAACCCCAATATTGCTGCACATGAAACCTTCATCATACCCGGAAAGCGATGCAGGTATTAGCACCCATATCGCTGTCGTCGCCAACTCCAACCCTGGTATTTGGAGCATGAATATTTGCAAGGTAAGACATACACCATGTTAGATCCATAGTATCTGCCTTTGGTGAGAATGAGAAACCGAAATAAAAATTACATTACTGTCAATGAATGCAGAGAAAACCGGGGTTGTATTACCTACTCTGTTGAAACCCCGCACCATCGAAGGTCGGCCCTTTTCCCAGGCAGAGAGTAAAGCAAGATTCCAGAACTTGTTGTGAGGAAATGAGTAAAAGTGGTGAATAGACATGGTGACCATCGGATCGCTTGCCAAAATTCCAAACCATCGATGTCCTGAGAATCCCAAGATGGTAGCTGGGTGCTGCCCACGCCACACGCCGAGTGGTACATGTAAGTAAATACCAGTTATGTAAACCACCATCCAAACTCTTATGCATACAATGGACAGCATAACTTTCGATACTACTAGCTATGGATAGGGTATGTGTTAACCATATGGATTGGTCGGTACAAGCTTTATATCTGCCTTAAGTACAGTCTATCAGGATAAGGTAGGTGAAAGTGTAGATCGATGGCCTGTCAGCTGTACGCAACAATAAGGTATATGCCACGGTCACTCAAGTGACACATCAACAATTATGACACTATTAAACATACCCTTAAACATAGTGCCTAGTGGTTTAAATTATCGCATAATTTTATTTTTTTTACCATGCGGATCCATGACAATTGGTATCAGAGCCCAGGTTCCAACAGTTGTGGTCTCTGGGATAAATTCTAGGAAACAAAGAGATAATGATACTTTTCATATGTTTTGCAATTGCAATTTTATATTCATTCAAAGGAAGCAGTTAATAGTTTGATTTTGTTCTCAGGCTAAGAGCAAGGAGATCCGGAGGATAGTTAAAATGAGAAGGGCAAGCAGTGCCCGACACAGGTTTGTAGCAGGCCAAGGACCTGCAACAGACCCTGGGGGTAACCCGGAATTATGGGTACAACTTGGGGAGGAGACCCACAGTACAAATTTAGAAATATTGGAGACAACAAAGGAACTAAAAAATGAAATGGCCCATTTGCAGGAGGACAATGCTAGATTAACCATGGAGCAAGAAAGAATTTTAAAGAGTCTGTCCGACAAACAAAATCAGAAATCATTGAATCCCAGTGCCGAATAGCAAGGTGTGTCGGAGGAGCAAACCCACCACATCGAGCTGGAGGAGTTAGGAGAAAGGGATGTAGAGTGGGGAGAACGATCTGACAACACTTCCGAGTACCAAACATCAAAGAGACAATGAACAGAACTGCAAGGAGAATTCCGTAAGATCAAATTGCCCCACTTCGATGGAGACCAAGAAGAGGCAACTGAGGCATGGTTGATCAACATGAACAAATATTTCCAGTTGTATGAGTATGACCACAACCTCAAGGCCCGGTTAGCCATTTTTCAGCTGCAAGGGAAGGCCACCTTATAGTCGGAGGAAGTTAAGATTGTCAAAGGAGTAAGCGATCAAAATGTTACTTGGGACAGATTCTAGAAATATTTCAAAGAAAGGTACCCGACGGAGAGCTTTTATGACGAAAAGGAAAAGGAGTTCCATGATTTGCGTTTGGGACAAGTAATGATAATAGTTTACATCATTACTTCGTTACGTACCCTATATCAAGGAGGAAAAGGCTAAAATACAGAGATTTATTAGCAGTCTACCCTTGAATATGAGGGAGCGAATCGATTTTGACAATCCGAAAACAATGGACGAAGTAATACGAAAAGCCAGAATTTGTTACCAGCAAAATAAATAGAAAGGAGAAGCTCCAGGAAAGAGGTGGGCTGATAGAAGAAACAACAAAATTGCTGGAAATAACAAAGGTAACCGTAGTGGAAGTAGTAAGGGTCTGGCAAAAGGGCAGGCCAATAGAATTTCACAGAAAAACCCCCTTAGAACAAAATCCATGGGTGAATCAAGAATCAGTGGACCATCTGGAAAATTTGATAGTGAAGGGGTAGTAAGACCCCTAGTGCAGTGTTGGGGTTGCGGTGGGCCTCATTACATCAAAAACTGCCCACAAGGGAAAGGAGTTGAATAGCTTGCCCAGATTCACGAAGCATCAACAGTCGGTGACGTGGGACATAGTTTGCCAAAGATTAATGCGGCGGTGGAGGATCGACAAGCAGAGTACCAGCCAAGCATGGTGGAATTTGAAGGTAAACTTTCAGACCTTAGTGTCACTGGTTTAATTGGTCCAGGAGCTACATTAAGTTACATTAGTCCTAAGATTGTGGAGCAACGTAAATTGCAAAGAATTAAGTTTAGGAACCTGTGGTTAGCACAATTGGCTACACGGGCAAAGCGAAGAGTCCAGGCCAAGGTTGAGAACTGCTCCTTAAAAATAGCAGGGCAGTCAATAAGAGCGGACCTAAATGTACTTCCCCTTGGCTCTTATGATATTCTCATTGGTATGGACTGGCTGGAGAAACATTGGTCCCTAGTCAACTGGAAAACCAAGACCATTTACTACAGGGATGAGCTGGGGGCAAGGCAAGAAATTCAAGGAATTAAACAGCCCGTGCAAGTTTAGCCAATAATTGCTTCTCAATTAGCTAAGTGCATTAGGAAGGGCTGTCACATTTATGCCATCCAAGTGGGCTATGCTGACTCAAAGGACAAAACAACCACTTTGGACAACATCCCTGTAATACAAGAATTTGTTGATGTGTTTTCGAAAGAAGTTCCTGGACTGCCACCTAAGATGGATATAGACTTTACCATTGAATTAATACCAGGGGTAGCACCGGTATCTCAAGCCCCCTACCAGATGAGTACGCCTGAACTAACAGAATTAAAAATGCAGTTACAGGCACTGCTAGACAAAAATTACATTTGTCCCAGTGTGTCTCCTTGGGGAGCCCTAGTATTGTTTATTAAGAAAAAGGACGACACCTTTCGAATGTGCATTGATTATCGTCAATTAAATAAATTAACCATCAGGAACAAGTACCCCTTACCCCGAATAGATGAACTGTTCGATAAAGTAAAGGGGGAAACAATATTTTCTAGGATTGATTTGCACTATTGTTATCACCAAATTCGGATTAAGGAAGAAGACATAGTGAAGACTGCCTTTAGGACCAGATACAGGCATTATGAATTTGTGGTATTACCCTTTGGATTAACCAATGCCCCGACAACCTTTATGTGTCTAATGAACATCATATTCCATCAATATTTGGATAGATTTGTACTGATATTTATTGACGATATACTAATATATTCTCGTACGATGGAGGAACATAGGCAACACCTTAGGCTAGTGCTGCAAACCCTTCGGGAACACCAACTGTATGCCAAATTTAGTAAATGTGACTTATTCAAGGAGGAAATACAGTATTTGGGACATATAATCACGAAAGAAGGAATTGCAGTAGACTCGGAGAAGATAAAGACTATCTTGGAATGGCTTGTACCCAAGGATGTAGTAGACATTCACTCCTTCATGGGATTAGCAGGATACTACCGACGTTTTTTGGAGGGGTTTTCAAAAGTAACCTTGCCTGTCACCTCCTTATAAGAAAAAGGGAGAGCTTTTCGGTGGACCTCAGAATGTCAAAAAAGTTTTAAGTATCTTAAACATCTGCTCACCACCGCACCTATTCTGAACATAGCTGACCCCAATAAGGAATATGTGGTATGCACTGATGCAAGCAAAGGAGTCGGAGGTGTGCTGATGCAGGAAGGAAGGGTAATCGCCTACGAGTATAGGAAATTGAAGGAGCATGAGTAGAAGTATTCTTCTTATGACCTGGAATTGACAGCTCTTATTCAAGCCTTAAAAATGTGGTGACATTACCTCATGGGCAGGAAATTTTTACTCCTAACAGATCACCACAGTTTAACCAACTATTTTAGCCCGCCCACCTTAAATGCCAGGCAAGCGTGGTGGTTGGATTTTTTAAGTAGTTTTGATTTTTAGATCAAACATTTAAAAGGGAAGGAGAATCGCGTGGCTAACATGCTAAGTCGGAAAATTCAATGTTTATATGAAATCTCCTGTATTGAATGGAAAAGTCCTCTTGAAGAAACAATTAAAAAAGCAGCAGAACAGGACTTGATATATCAACAAATAAAACATCAAGTACAATAGTTAATCAGTCAAGGAAATCAGTCAAGTTATTCAGTAAATGATGCTGGAATGTTGTGTCACAAAAAAAGACTCTATGTACCTAATCAAAACAACATTAAAAACTTACTGCTAGATGAGTTTCACAAAAGCCACTCTGCCGGTCACTCCGGATCAGAAAATGATTACCTCCTCGCAGAAGGAGTACTATTGGCCAAAT
>APFE030707055.1:0-32240 GCA_000404065.3 Pinus taeda | reverse complement strand
GTCATGTTGATGATCCTATTCATTTCGAAGATGCTATTAAAGATAAGAAATGGATAGAAGCTATGGATGAGGAGATGAATGCCATAGAGAGAAACAAAACATGGGATTTGGTTGATCTACCAAAAGGTAAAGAAGTCATTGGAGTGAAATGGGTTTACAAAACCAAGAGCAATGCTGAAGGCAAGATAGAAAGGCACAAGGCAAGGCTGGTTGTCAAAGGCTACAAGCAGCAGTATGGGAGAGATTATGAGGAGACTTTCGCACCGGTTGCAAGGATGGAAACCGTGAGAGCAGTGCTGTCCATAGCAGCACAAAACAAATGGAAAGTCTACCAAATGGACGTGAAGTCAGCATTCCTAAATGGAGTGTTAAAGGAAGAGGTTTATGTTGAACAACCTCTAGGCTATGAGAAGAAAAGTGAAGAGCACAAAGTGTGCAAATTGAAGAAAGCTCTTTATGGGCTGAAGCAAGCGCCAAGAGCATGGTACAGCAGAATAGATTCATATCTATTGGATAATGAATTTGACAAATGTGAAGGAGAACCCACTGTCTACATCAAAGAAAAAGATGGTAAAATTTTAATTGTTGTCTTATATGTTGATGATGTTATTTTCACAGGTAATAATGATCAGCTCATTAAGAATTTTAAATTAGTCATGAAAGAGGAATTTTAAATGACTGACACGGGTTTCTTGAGATACTTCTTAGGCATAGAAGTAGATCAAAATGAAAAAGGAATTTTTATCTCACAGGCAAGATATGTAAATTAAGTATTGAGCAGATTTAACATGCAAGAATGCAAGGCAGCGATCACTCCCACAGTAATGGGATTAAAACTCAACATAGAGGACAACAGCAAGGATTTTGATCCTAGTTTGTACAAGAGTATTGTAGGCAGCCTTATGTATTTAACAGCAACTAGGCCTGACATTATGTATGTTGTTAGTTTAATTTCCAGATTCATGGAGAGGCCAAAGGAGGCACATTGGCAGGTTGCAAAAAGAATTTTGAGGTATGTCAAAGGTACCAAAATGTTTGGAATTTTATATAATGTCTCAGAACATTCAGATTTGGCTGGATACACTGATAGTGATTGGGCTGGAAGTGTTGATGATCGGGAAAGCACTTCCGGTTATGTTTTTCATATGGGTTCAGGAGCCATTTCATGGGCTTCTAAGAAGCAGTCCATTGTAGCATTGTCTACAGTAGAGGCTGAATATGTGGCAGCTACAGCAGTAGCATGTCAAGCGGTTTGGATGAAAAGGATGTTGACGAGCTTAGGCCGAGAGCAAGTAAAAGCGACAGTGATTTTTGTGACAATAGCTCAGCTATTGCATTGTCAAAGAATTCAGTATTTCATAAGAAAATGAAACACATTGATACAAGATTTCACTACATCAGAGAATTGGTGAACAATGGAGAAATTGTCCTAGAACATTGCAGGACTCAAGAACAGGTTGCAGACATCTTAACAAAGCCATTGGATCAGAAAAGTTTTGATTTTTTGAGGAAGTGTCTGGGTATGACCGAATGCTCAGCAGTTGAAATTAAAGGGGAGTGTTGAAAATGTAATTTCAACGCAGCATTTAATACGCCCAAAACCACCAAAGCAAAACCACAAACCGCCGGTGAGTTTCTCGGACCGCCTTTGCGTGAAGACAGTTTTCGTACATAAGCGCTCCGAGAAGATATAGAGCTGACGTGTGGCTGAGGCATGACATCACCCTCTGACAACTTCTCGGAACGTAAATGTTGGTTAAAAATGCTCTTCCGATATTCTCCTCCGCCGTCTGATGTGCTCCAGCGTTCTCCACCGTTGATTGCATTCAAAGCTGCATACGAACCTGCAACATGACATTGCCTAAAAATTTTGGGTTGACCTCCGTTTACTGCAATATGGTAATAAATGGTATTTACGATGGTTCGTAATTTGTTTGGTAGAATTTTAAATTTTAACGTTTTTAATTTCCTACAGAAGTATGGGTAAGTCCTTTTATTTCATTGCATACTTATCGATTCATATGTTTTTATGTTATGGGTTGACCATTATGTATGTAAAAAAAAAGTGTGAGATGAATCGCACAGCAGTGCGTAGAAGAAGCAGGGGAGATTTTTTTTAATAAGTTAACTTTGTTTGTGTGGATTTCACAGCAGTGCGAAGACGAAGGAAAGATTAGAACAGAGCATGTAATATTTTGTGTGGTGAAGTTTTTTTTGTAATGAGCAGGTACATAATGTTTTTTTTGGAGCAGCATATGTAAAAATTATTTTACAACAGTAAATGTGAAAAAAAGATTTTACACAGTGGTGTAAAAATCATTTGTAAAAAGAGGCAGAGTATTTTGTTTTTAAAAGAAATGTTTTGGTGAATCCCTCTCATCATAGAGAATGGATATGTATCAGTGAATTTGTTTTAATGAATAGAAATCTTTTATGGTGGTGCAATACTCTGTTCTCAGTTAATTTTTTTTTTAAAGCTTCTCTGTGCAAAAAGATCCTAGAGTAAAGGAAACAGAGCATTGCCTCTGTGTGCTTGAATTGTTTGTTTTTGGGATTTTGCCAGAAAAATCCCCAACACATTTGACATGAATGCCCTTGTTTCTAGTTGCAGTTCTCGAAATAGAATTACTTAGACGAGTATGTATTTTTGGTCTTATTTCTCAGCACAATATTCAGTTCTAGATTTTTCTTTTTTTAAAGAATCTAATCCCTATGTTTGCCGGAATAGGTTCCACTGGGGTCTCCACTCGTAGGATGATAGTTTCGGTGCCCCTGTTTCACCTATCAAAACCCACAATCCTTAAACAAGGACTCGTCCAGTATTCGCCAAGAATTTCGCTGTGTTAGCTCTACATAGGGTTTTATTGTCCGCTCCCTGTTCCAGACTATTTATAAATGAAAAGGGTTTGGGGTCTGTTTATTTATCTTTGGAGGCTCATAGCCATTAGAGTAGTAGTATGGCATGGACTCTCAACATCTGTTCTCGCTTGTAATTCGCTGATTCTTAAAGTTTTTCAAGTTTAAGGATGTAATTCAGTTTTTGACTTACAAGGTCTTGATGGTACTGTTTTAACCCTGGCTAAAGGTTTCTATTTATTCTCGTCTATTGATTTGAACTTAATACCAATGGTTCTTCAGTATTGAATTTATATAGGCTGTATTGCTATTTTCATTGATTATTATGCGTGAACTTTCGGGCCTTATCTTTCTCAAAAAATTCGTAATTTCTAATTCTCTCCGTAATGAAAGTTCTTTTGATTTGAACTTAATACCAAAGGTTCTTCAGTACTGAATTTATATAGGTTGTATTGCTATTTGCATGGATTATTATGCGTGAACTTTCGGGTCTTATCTTTCTAAAAATATTCGTAATTTCTAATTCTCTCGGTAATGAAAGTTCTAAGTATTATATTTTATGAATCTTAGGTTTGAAGTGCAGCCCTGCTCCTGTAGTCAACTTGCATCATACATATAAGTTTTCTTTATTATGATTATGGCTTGGCGGAGGTTGTTCTCTGAAAGTTGGAGTATCATGCACTAAACTCCTAGAAAGTAAGGTTATTACTTATAATGTTAGCTCGATGCAGTTCAAGCACTGCATTTCTCAGTTGCTTAGTCTTCGAAACCCTCCAACCTAACTTCTCCATATCTAGTGTTTTTTCGTGGTTCAAGGTTTTTCTTATGTTCCACTAAGAATTAATAGCTTCCCGACTATTCGGGAAGCAAGGCATAAAAACTCTCGTGCCTTACCTGACCCACCAAATCCCATCTTCCCAGCGACTATGGATTTTGGTAACATTAGATTATTTTCCCCTAACTTTAAAGGTTGATTTCCTCGTTTGGCCAATGTTTTTAAGAATATTGTTAGAAGTTTGTTTGGATTTTTTCCTATCTACATTCTTGAAATTTCCTATTAAATCTAGGAACGAACTTCTATTTAAGCACATAATATGTCATTTTTACTACATAATAGGTCAGTTTTACTCTAATTACTATATTTATGATCTAGATAACTTCACTTACTTCTAGATTTACCATCTTTTCTTTATTCACTAGTTTATCTACAGATTTACTATCTTTACTGCATTTATGAACTAATAGTAAATAAATTTTCTTATCTAGAGATTTACAATCTTTAATCTTTAGATGACTCTACTTTTTTATAGATTCATAATCTTTTTTCGTTTTCTAGGAAATAATTTCTAGATTATACTTATATGTTCAGTTTAGATTCCATTCCAATTGAACGGATCTTAATCTTTTAATTGTTTGCCTCCCAACAGTAGCCTTGTGCCCCCAACAGTAGCCTTGTGGTTCCGGCTAAGTCTCCCACACTTACCCTCTCACAGGTTTCTCCTTCTTAATCTTCTATTTGTTCACCTCCCAACGGTGAGGACTTCTTAATCTTTTATTTGTTCATCTCCCAAAGGTGAGGACTGCAGTTGCAACCTTGTAGTTCCGCCTAGCTCTCCCCAGAGCTACCCTCGCACAGGTTTCTTTTATTTGTTCGCCTCCCAACAGTGAGACTGCAGTGCTTTTATTTGTTCGCCTCCCAACAGTAAGACTGCAGTTGCAATAACTGCAACCTTGTGGTTCCGCCTAAAACTCCCCCAAACCTACCCTCGCACAGGTTTCTTTTATTTGTTCGCCTCCTAACAGTGAGACTGCAGTGGCAATCACTGCAACCTTGTGGTTCCGCCTAATCCTCCCCAAACCTACCCTCTCACAGAGTTTCTCCTCAGAGCTACCCTCTAAGAGGGTTTCTCCTCAACTTCAAGAGGTTTTGCCTTGAACAATAGTAGTTATCTGGTCTTAACCAGAGTTAGCTACTTTTCACTGCTTTTCCTCAAATCCCTTTTCTCCTATCTTCCAATTTACTTTTTTATTTTTTTCCTCTTTAAATCTCAAATATCCTCCATCCCTTTTCTCATATCTTCCAGTTTACTCTTTTCTTTTTTTCCTTTTTAGATCTTAGATGTCCTCTATCTTCTTGATCCCTTCTTTAGAATATATTCTTGATCCCTTCCTTGGAATAAATTCCTAAAAGATGATTAAAGTGGGCGAAATAATTAGAGTTAGGTAACCGCCCAACCTAATTATTTTGAGAAATACAACTCTCACTTTTTAGAAAATACATTCTCTTTTAATTTAATCAGATATACAATTATCGCATTTTAGACAATATATTCTCTTTTAATTTTAATCGGATATACAATTATCACTTTTTAGATAATATATTTTCCTTTAATTTTAATTTCATTCGAGTATTTCACTTTTTCATGCATTTTAATCAAAATTTATTAATTATATAAACTTAATCAATATTCAATTTATTTAAAATGGAATAAATAAATATTTATGTTCACGGAAACATTACATACATTTTTTCTTGTAAACCTTCTGATTTTGATGAAAGAAATTGAAAACAAACACACAAATTAATAAATATGACTTTGTTAAAAGCAAACGCACATAATAAAAGCCATGCGGCAAAATAGTTCATTGCAACCACGTCACTGTGTAATAAATAATGTTGCTGAAAGAGATGTATATCGAAGCTATTTAGCAAACCCAAGAATGGCATTTGGAATATGCGTTTTCTAATGTAACACACACAATTCAACGCACAACGCCACTCATTCAAATTTTATTTTGTTAATCTCTATAATTGGTTTTTTTTTATTGATTCGTTCTTTTATTTAATCATAATAAGTGGTTTAATTACAATTAGGTAAAATTTTAATTTAAAGAGGCTTTAAATATATGATTTAGATATTTAGATAGGTAAAGAAACCATCATTTTCAATTTTATATATTAATAGGATGAAGACTAGAATATATTTGACATTTTTCAATTTAAACCATTTTAAATAAAGAGGAAGCTTATAAGAATAAATATAAAACTATAATTTAAATAAAATTTAATTAACTTAAAACCATTCTAATAAAGATGACGTTTACAAGATAAATATAAAATTACAATTTAGTTAAAACTTATATTTGTTTAAAGAGAGTCATTTAATTTTTGGGTAATATATTTATAAAATATTATATAAACCATAAAATTTAAAATTCAAATATTTTTGAAAATAAATAAACTAAAACCATAATAATTATTAATTTTTATAATAATAATAAAAACTACAAAAATAATAAATGTAACTCTGGATGCAAGAATTTACAGAAAAATTTAATTGTGATTCTAAATTTAAAATATATTTATATTTTAAATTCTGTATCTAATAATTCACTGAAACTTTTGGTTGTGATTCAGGATTTAATAATTCAAGGCCAAATATATAGTCGGATTATTTTATTTTAAATGCAATAACTATATATTTAATGCTCTGTAATTGACTATTCAGGGTTATTCAAACATTAAAAAGTAAAGGGAAGAAAATAAATCAAATTAGCAAATGCTGCGGGGCAGTTTTATCCCACGGCTTTGCGAGAATAGGGGCAACTTAGAGAGCCCTTTCCTTATACAACTTAGAGAGCCCTTGCCTTATGCAACAACTTAAAAAATAATATATTTAAGCAAGTGGCAACTTATACGTCTAAAAATATAAAATAAAATGGCAACTTGAAGCTTATTAGCCATTTTAAACTTTCATTGAACTATTAAAGACATGGGAATGAAATGATTTATATAATTTGAAATGTCCCATTTCCAAATCCACAGAATTAGATGAGTATCAGTATTAGATGAGTATCAGTATTAGATGAGTATCACAAAATGTCGAATAGATTCTTATTGGCATTAATCTAAACATATGGTAAAGAATAATGTTGTGGGAGACCAGAACCTGTATGCATAATATTTTTAATAACTATTGAAATTGGACTTATTTTCTCTTTTAATTTGAAATTAAAAAAAAAAAAAATTAATAGCAATAGAAATTTGATTTATTTTATCTTTTAGTTTGCAAATTTTCAAAACAAAAGACATATTCAACAAACATAATTATTAATAACAAAAAAGGCATCCCTGATTAAATACTGCATTATCAATAAATCATGATCCATTGAAACAACCAGTTATTTAATATCCATTTCTTTGACACTATCAGAAATGGATGTTACCCCTAACAACAAACAAAGCGCAACAGTAGTGGAAGTACTTAGTTATTGCTAGTTGTGCATAGGAGTGGCTAATGGTGGAGGAGAATTAGCGGAGGGGACAGGAGTGGCTAATCGTGGAGGAGAATTAGCGGAGAGAAAGGGAGGAAGTGGAAAACGCAGACTAAAAGGTGGTCGTAGTGGCGGGGTAGTCGTGCGGGGTGTGAATGGTAGAGAAGGGGTTGAACCACCGAGAGACGGTGGCGTCAAACCGCGCAATGGAGGAAAATGAAAAGGTGGAAATCTGGGGATATTAGGAAGTCCAATTCCACCACTGGGAGGTGATTCCAACACAGGATTACTGCCAGGAAGCTGCAACAATGATCGCCTCCTGCTCTCACCATTCTTTGATGCAGGATCCCTCGAGGTACCACCCGCACTGCTCATAAATAGAATCACCGCGAACGCGGCAACAGCCCATAATTTCGACGAGCGCTGCATTTTGAAAGAAATGGATGTGTGGAATGCAATACAGAACTACCATCTATAATCTTCTTTTATAATAGTAGCCCGTCCCAGCTGCCTCTGACATCGTCATGGATTCAGCAATCAATGACCGAAAAAGAACAACTACTCCACTGCTTATCATTCATGGCGGACAATGGCTACCTGCATTGTCACAAAACCTGTTAACAGCAAAAATGGCGTTTGATAAGTGACATCATATGGTTTCAATTTCTGCAATCTGTCTTGGACTTTGGTAATAACAAGATTGTTGAAATTACAAATTGATATTTGGGTAGAATTCATCTACTCCATTTTTACAATATCAATCATTTGTTAAATTCTGGCATGCACCTTACGCCACACCGCAAAACGTTAGTTGCCACTCTACAATAACTTATCGTTGGCTCGTTTGCCAGTACGAAACTAAATAACAGCAAAATGTTTTGTGTTTTAATAATGTGGGGAGGGTGAGATGCAAAAGCATAAGTGAACTACAGTACAGTACAAGAACTACAGTACAGTACAACCTTTTATAGTGTGCAGATGGTACGATGCAAAAGCATCACTGAACTACAGTACAAACTCTCAAGGAAACGAAAAGCATTGCCAAAAACGGTGCATGATATTTTTTACAATAAAGGTGAATCCTTTTAAATGTACTATTAAATTTTTATACTCTTTAATTAAACTTGATGAAGGAAAATGGGTTAGCTCTAGTTTCACGGTCAACAAATTTCTATAATACTTCTTTAATTGAATGTGATCTGTGAAAATGTGTTAGGACCAGTTTCATGGTGAATGAAACTTGGCTGGTTAAAAATTAAATGTGAAGCCTGAATAATACTTCTTTAATTGAATGTGATCTGTGAAAATGTGTTAGGACCAGTTTCATGGTGAATGAAACTTGGCTGGTTAAAAATTAAATGTGAAGCCTGACAATGGGATATAGCAGGTTCATCCGGACTGAGAGTTCGGTATTGAAACCCATTATTAGACCTTTATGGGAACAACTTCGGTGGTGAAACTCATTATTAGACGTTTATGTGACCAATTGAGTTGAGTGTTGGTTAGTCCTTTAGTTGAATATTATCTTTAATAATTGGTTTATGGTGAATGAGAGTTGTTGTTAAACTGGTGTGTGAGAAAGTAGTAAAGTTGTTGGGCTAAAATAATATTATAAATATAAAATAATTATTATATAAAATAATTATTTGATCGAATTGTAGGACCATTTTTTAGATGTATTTGTAGTAAAGAATATTTATTTTTATAATATTTTTTTAAGTTCAAAATGTGTAAAAAATAAAATAATAAAATAAAATTATGAATTTAAAAAATATTTTTTTTGAAATTTTTTATATGTTTATATCCAAGTCATGCTTACAATTTACATTTGAGTAATAGATATGCAAAATATATATATTTTTATAAAATGTTTTTTAATTTTAGACGACATCTAAAATTATTGGTTATTTTTACTACATTAATTTATTTGAGGCTTGTTTTTTACCTCAAAATTCCATTAATACAAGAAAATAATACTTTTGAATGATCTTATAAGCAGAAAAATTTATATACTCACATCATGTTATTATTATTATTTTTAGTATTCAAGTGTATTCAATTTAAGAAAGTTACTTCTTTTTTTAATAGACAACTAGGTGAGTCTCATACACGTGTGGCACATGGTCAACTCCGACCACTACCACTATACCTCTGGCGTACGTCTTGTCATCTCCATAGACCAGATTATTTCTGGGGGATTTAACCTTAGATCTCTTAGTTTACATGATTTCATATCACTTCAATCACCAATTGGGTTTGGGGGATTTAACCTTAGATCTCTTAGTTTACAAGATTTTATATCACTTCAATCACCAATTAAGTTACCCCCTAGGGATACTCAAGAAAGTTTATATTATAAGATGGAAAAATTTGTAAACTTACAAAAGGTGTTAATGCAAGAGTTTATCCCAACTAATTTATACCTAATTTTAAAAACCTATATTTTCTCTTTGCTATGATTCCAATATATACTGCAGTATTTTTTTAAACAAAAACTAGTTGATGGGGAACTAGAACCCTCCCCACATATATGAAACAACCCATAAGACACATATATGAGAAACTCATATACTACAATATTTTTACCAACATCTACATTTATGGATAGGAATACACCTACTTGGGAGTTGTGATTGTTACCCACTAAAATGCGTAACACAATACGAAAAAAAATGTTCTTCTATTCTTGACAGTGATCCAACAAGCTAACAGTCCCTTACAACCACCATTAGATGATGATATGCTATTTTATCTATCACTTGTAACAACCATTTTCTTCTCGCCCATCCAACATGAGCACATGGACGAAGGTGGGGCTTCCTCTTGAAAGGTAATTTAATCATTTTGCAATGAAGTGATTATGCTTGTTTGTATTTGGGTACTTGATATGCATAATAGGGGTGATATAGAAAAATAATGGACTTTTACCATGATCTTGTTCTCTCACCTCAAATCGGGAGTTAATATTTGATACTAATCTAATGGGACATCCCCTAATGGGCATAGGAGGGGCATTACTTGACAATCCCTAATTGAGATAGTGTAATTCCATCTATCCTTATGTCATAATTAACATTTTCCATCACACATTACAAGCTCTTATCTCACCTCCATACTTTAGGTTTAACTGACCATTGGTTCTTTGGGATTTGACACCCATATATCCACATACCTAGGTATGGTCCAAAAACTTTTCCCTAGGAGGTTGATGCAACTAAAAGAAATAGAAAAAGCATATCATAGTCATAAGAAAGTCAAAAGAAATAACATCAAAATGCAAAGGATGGCCAAGGGCATACAGATTAGCATGTGAGAAAAAGCCTAGAATGAGCTCTACCTCACTCATTATGGTCATCACTCAGTTCCTAAGCACATATTACTCCATTACATCACAAAAGGAACCCTTGCATGTCACAACCTCGATGAATGATGAACTAATTCATAAAAGGGGGTAATAAAAGTACTATATCATTCAAAGCAAGCTCTAACCCTTGAGCTATGAGTGGTAATACAACAAAAAATCAAGGAAAATTAAAAGTCGCATAAGAGGGGTGGAAAAAAAGGTCAAGTTGGTAACTCATGCATCCACAATCGCTCCCTCCTCACATTTGTATACTGTAATTTTCCTTGTGACAATTCCATGGAAAAATATATAAATATCACAAATGTTGTGACACTTATTCCAAGTTGAATGGTGAGCAAGACATCCTAGGGGGTGTTCATTTGGTTGTTTATGGCTAACAAAATTGGCAAAGGAAATGGATAAGGCATTAAAGAGGCAAAAAGGTATTTTGGTACATTTATTTATGAAAATAATGGAAATTAGGAGAAAAGGAAGGAAAACGGTCACAGGTTGCATGTGAGGAGGAAAATGAAGGAAAATAATGGAAATTAGGAGAAAAAGAAGGTGAATGGTCATAGGTTGCATGTGAGAAGGAAAATGAAGGAAACTAATGGAAAATGAAGAAAATAGAGGCCTCATTAATAAAAAGGCTTATGAAGATGAGTGGTAGTTTTGGAGCTCTCTCATTATTCTCTCTCTCTCTCATACTCTTGGTTACTTAGAGTTTTCTTGGAGCACTTTGGCATTAGAGCAAGAAAGCCAAAGAAGGCAAGAGGAAGCAAGGATCAAGTTGCCACAACAAGCTTCATTGCAGGTATCAACTTGCATGTGTATTTTCCTTGCTAGATTTTGCATGCATGGGATTCCATGTGTTTCTCTTTATACAATGGCATGGTTTGTGCCAGGTTTGATAGTATTTTTAGCCTAGCCTTGCCATTTCTTGATGGATTTGATGGGAGGGGTTCTCTCATGCATTTTGTGGTGGATGGCCAGATTGGATTCGAAGCTCAGTGGGGTGGATCTCTGAATTGACAAACACATGGTGGTAGTGGTCCCTGAACCAGACTGAGGATGCATGAAGCCATTGGCCTAGTAACCCCTGAACCAGACTGTGGGTTGCGGTAAAGCCAGATTGTGTGCCTGGGTGGGCCTATGAATCCTTGTCGGTGAATGGCATGATATACGGTAAAGCCAAGAGGTGGATTTTCTCTCCGTTGGGCCTAGTGATTCCAGGATGGAATGCACGGTAAAGCCTAGAGAGTATGTCTCGTTGTAGGGCCTAGTGATCCCTAGATCAGATTGCAGATGCACGGTAAAGCTTGAAAGACTAGGAGGCACTCAAATTCCTCACGGTGTATTCAGAGAACTCCTGTGGCATCCACATTGATTGGTGTTTTTTGATGTGTTCTATGAGTCCCACATTCATGCTTGGAATAGGGCACAGGGGTGATTGGCTGAAGAGAGACTTGGCTCAGCCAATCTATGGTTAGGTGGAACGTTGTAGTCCCATCACCAGTTGGTTCATTACATTTATTAATGAAAAATCCATTCCCTTGATTTTCATGTGAAAATGTACTGATATATATATAATATATATATATATATATATATATATATATATGGATTTTGATGGCTGATATGTTTATTGTATTTTTGTTCCTATTATGTTGTTTATATGTACGTTTACCTCGGAGAGTGTTACAGAGTGGTATCAGAGCATTGTTCAAACACTTGGACTGGACGGGATCTATCATAGGTAAAATGAAGAACAAAGATTAATTTTTAGACCTTTCTGTCATATCTGTTATAACTTTTCTTCTATGGAATATTAGAAGTCGAAAATTCGTCCATACTAAAGATAAATCCCACTGATAATGTGGCAAAGATTTTAGATATTGGTTCATGTCTAAGGAATGTGGCAAAAATTTCAGAACTAAGGAAGATGACCTTCCTCAATGCACCTTTAAACCGGTCACGTTGGCATTTCTCAATAAATTTTCTTCTGTAGGATTTCAGACGCTGAAAACTTGTCCACATTGAGAGGAAATACCAATGATTATGTGGTAGAAATTTCAGATATTGGGTCACAATATTTTAGGAGATATGAGCAGAGGGAATCGAGCTTTTTGAATGCTCCTAAAATCAGGTCTCAAACAGGTCACGCTAAAACTTTTGTTATAAATTTTATTCTTGCCACTCTTAGGAGCTGAAATGTTTTCCACAATGAGAGAAAATCCCACTTATATTGTGATAATAAATTCAGACATTTATTTGCTATATTGTAGGATATATGACCAGTGGAAGTCGAGTTTTCTGGATACCCCTAAAATTATGCTCCAAATGTGAATGTGTTGGTATTTTTGTTATAACTTTTTATCTATGAAATATCAGAAGCTAAAAATTGAAGCATAGTGAGGGATAATTCCAATGATCATATGGTTCAGTTTCCATAACTTGTAATACTATAGTTTAAGATATATGCATTGAATCATTCACTACCTTATTTTGCATGCAAAGGGTTTGATGAAATGCTTAAATGGTTCAATGATCAATTGCATACAAACTGTTTGATAAAATGCCCCAATGAGTATGTTGTTTGTGGTTGGGGATACTATTGATGTTTAATAGTATTTCTGTAGTTGATATATTCTTACTTGTATGCAAATAGTTTTCTATATTATTTTGCATGTAAAGTGTTTCAGTAAATTCTTACATGCAAATATAATAGTATAGTAGTTGTTTGAGAAAAATGTAAGAGTATGGTAATTGTTTGAAGAAAATGTTAAATTTTTGGATGGGATAGTATTGTATTATGATAATATGGATGTATCTAATATATGTTTATTTGCATGAAAATAATTTGAAGATTCGCATGTAGGGAATTTGAAAGGATGCATACAAGGAAATTGAAAAGTTGCATGTAAGGAAATGGAAAAGTGGCATGATTTTAGTTATTATGTTACAAGTGGAATAAGAGAAATGTTTTTGACTTAGTCTCATACAAATGTATGAGAAATAAAAATCAATTTCTTTTCAAGTGTGGTTAAATTTAATAGAGATTTGGATATGCCATTTCCATAATTGGACATTGGAGATCAGACCATTATAATAGCTTCCTCCGTATACCTTAGTGTGGGCCATGGATAGTAAGGGGGTATGCTTATAGGTTGTTAGCATTGGTGAATATTGATTTCAAATTAATAGACATGATGTATTGATTTTTGGAACATTCGATTGACTGTGTATGGATTATATGTCGCTTACATGTTGATTTCATGATACCTACTTACATCCTTGTATGTTAGGTTACATTTTTGAATATTTTGATTACATGCATCAGTCTTGTAGATTGATTACAAGAATTAGTCGATTATGTTTGACTACATGCGGTAATGTGTATTGGTAGTTGTTTTTGCATTACTTATGCATATTGTTGGTTGCATGTGGTAATGTGTACAATGGAGTAATAGTTATTTTTATGCATGTATGGTTGTGGCTATGATTATGCATGTATAGTAGGTCAAACACGCATTGTGAAGTCATTGTATGCAATTTAGGTCATCATGATACTATTGGTTGTTATGATGCTAATGTGGTGGATGAGATAGAGCAAGAGATGCAGATCATCATAATGAGGTTGCAGCATTGGACTTTAGAGTAAGAGCATATCGTCATACAGGTATTGCATCTTCGACATATAAGTATGTAAGTTAAGGATTTTTATATGCATTAGGTTTATGTATGTCTTTTGATGTTATGGTTACATTCATGATAGATGTTGGTTGATTAGTGTATTTATATGCACATGTGTCAGATAGTCAAGAATGATATTAACATGTAGTTGTATGCATTACTATTGTTGTTTTATATTAGATAACCTGATGATTATGTTGTATGTTGTGGATGAGTATGATATATAGTTTATTGGTGTTATATGCTATTAACTTGATGATTATGGTCATTTCATTGAGACATTGATGTTATAATTTGGATTGGTAATATGTGTGATGGTTATGTTCAATGCATTGAAGATCTTGATGTTATATGTATTGTGTTAACCTGGTTTGAGCTATGCAGATGGTTATGTTTGTGATACTTAGGTATGAGATGACATATTTGTGATATGGTGTCATACTAATCTAGACTGATCATACATATGTGATTATTATGCATGAACGACATATGCTTATGGGCTTGTAATATGAACATGTTAGTTAGTTACTGTTATGGATATCATGATTTAAGTTGACATGTTGTAAATTTATATCTCGCTAACTAGATTGGTTATGAAAACAAGATAGCCTCCCATTAGGTACACTAAGGTGTGAATTTTCTTATGTATTATACTTGGTGTTTCATAGTTGATTATACTGTTTATTTGGTATGCGATTGTTTGGTGCCTATTATGTCATCTAATTAATTTATATAACATGGTATGTTTGCAAGTGGTTGAATGATTGATGAGTTTCTTAATATGAGTATGTGTTCAAATGATTTTGTTTTAAGATGATTGTACTAACATGTATGTGTTGAGACATTTGATATGTACTTGAATGTAGTTGATAGTTGTAGCATTATGTCCAGTCACTATGGATTATGACATCATTGTTTGTAAAAGTTGATTTCAGATTGATAAATATGATTGTCTTGATATTTGGAACTTGTGTTTGACATGAGAAAGCATGATGTTGGGAGTTGCATGGCAAGAGAGGTCGCCATGAAATCTTGAAGAAGGCTCCGGGTGAGCTTTCCCTAGGAACAATGGGGACTGAGTCATGGTGTTTGTTATTAGTGTTGTGCTTTTGGTATTTTATGAATTGTTGAGCTTGATTTGAGGCTTTGTTTATGTCTAGTGTATGGCCATACCACTTTGTTTGCAGAGTCATGTTCTTATTGATTTTTATGGTTTTCGTCTTGCCTATTTCTTGTCTTTCCTTTTATGCTTTGAGTCTTGGGAATTGGTTGGGAAAGAGGAAAGTTGATGGAAATTGGGAGATATTTTTGGTACCAAACTGATGATATAAGACCTAGATGAAGCTCTATGCATGAGTAAGAACAACGGAAGGTAAGAATATGATAGTCAGTTAGGTTGGTTGGGTTCATTGTGGTAAACGGATGGTAGCAATATAGTCATGAGAAGGTGATATGGAAAGGTAAACTAAATGGATTTGAGGTGTCATATGCCTTTGCTATGTTTGGAATTGTTATTCTCAATGTTGTGCATGTGCTGCATAAATAAGGAAGTTCTCTTAACCTAGACCTTATGTTATCTGGTAATTATGTTATAATCATGATTTTGTTATGTTTATATACGTATACAGAATATATATGTATGTATGTTGTTGTCTGAGAAGATCATGATTTTTTATGCTAACATTTATATATGCATGTATTTATCCATGTACCTATGTTACTATCTAACATGGTTTCTAGGGATCATTCTTATGGAGGAATGATTGTTTATGCAGGAGAAAAACATGAAGAGGTTCCTGGTCTTACGAGGAATCAATTGGGAAGAATAGTCACAACAAATATATGAGGTCAGTATCATGTGGATATGATTTGATATTGTATACTTGTATTGTGCTTATGTCTATTTTATAACAGGTAACGTTGAAGGATACATCAACAAAGTGAAAGCAATGTGATCTGCAGCATGCTAGGATAAGCATGGATGAGATACCGGAAGCAAGGTTTCTTGGTAAGAACAATGTGGTTTTGGATGTGTGGTACTATTGTTGTGCATACGTTATATATGTTGTATATGTTGCATCTATGATGTGTGAACTTGTGGTGTTGCATATATATAGCATGTGTACATGTTGTTCATGCAATGTTATATATAGGATGGTACAAATAGGGTTGTGTGAATATTTCATATGGGGTGACGTATACATATTGTATTGTCTTCATGATGTATATGCGGCGTGTGTGCATATGATGCTCTGTGCATGTTGGATATGTAGTGTTGTGTAGGATGATGCTATGTACATGTTGGATATGCAGTGCTATGTACATGTGGTGTTGCATGCATGTTGTACATATGGTGTTGTGTGCATGATTGTACAAGTGGTGATGTGAGCATGTGGTGTCGTGTACATGTTGTACATAAGGTGTTATGAGCATGTGGTGCAGTGTACATGTTGTTCATGTGATGCTTTGTACATATGGTGTCGCGCACACATTTGTGTGTGGTACTATGTACATGTGGTATTGTGTACAGATTGTACAGTGGTGTAGTGTACATGTGGCGTTGTGTACACATTGTGCAGGTGGTGCCATGTACATGTGATGTTGTGACCATGTTGTGCATGTGGTGTAGTGTATAAGTGGTACTATGTACATGTTGTACATATGGTACCCTTGTACATGTGGTATTGTGTGCATATCGTTGATGTTGTATTATGGGCATGCGTTATTATGCATCATGTAGTCATGGTATTGCGGCATGTGTACTCGTTGTGTAGTACTCTGTGTAGGTGTATGTATTGAGTTGTGTTGTACACTGGGTGTAGGTGTATGTGTTGTATGTCAGGTGTAGATGCATGTGTTGCATGAAGTTGCATGTCATATGTGGTTGTATGTGTGTGATGCACACTATGCGTATGTGCACATGGTTGAGGAGAAGGCACTGGATGTTTGTTGGGTGTGGCAACCAATCCAATGCGTTACAAAAAAAACCAAGGTAGAAGTAAGGATCGATGAAGGATAAGTATCGATATTGTATTTTGGTTTTACTATGCATGTGAATTATGATTCCGATTTATGATCTATGATTCTGGTTTATGATCTATGATTCTAGTTTATGATGGTTACATGTGATTTATGATTACGATTGTTGTGTTTGAGCTAACCTGATGTGATACCTTTATATATGTTTATTTGGTCAAGATGTTAGTTTGACTTGTTATGACAGGAAGCGAACATGATTGCAAATGCACCTTATTAGCAAGCTACCAATGAGCTATGATGTGAATTTATTTCAATTTATTTTGAATCTAATGGAAGTTATGTTCTAGGTACAAGAAGCATGAAAATGCCCAGTTGGGTGGTTGAAATCGACTGCAAGAATTAGCAACAGCAGCAAAGGACTTGAAGCATGTAGCAGTATGCTAGTAAATCACTTCAGGAGTAGGTCCATTGTGGAACACTGGTACCCAATAGTGTCCATTGATATCCATGAGCATGCTATGATCGATATGATGGTTTTGAGGTAGGTATATGCCTTGGTCTTTGAATCTTCTGATGCAAGGAAGCCTTGCCAAGGGATGCATTGCTCAGGATGAGGGTGCCAGTGGAACTTGGAAGCTGAGTGACTGCACAGAAGGGGTGACCGGATTCCCAAGGGACTATGTAGTAGAGAAGGGAAGGTCACAAATGGATTTTTTTTGGTCATTATCATTGCCCGATGGAATCAGACGCACATTAGTAGTGTGCCCTGAAACAATGAACTGGTAACTGTTCGTTGAGAGGACAAGTGGTGTGGGATTGTAGCATTGGAAATTGGATGCAAATTTGACTTGCAATGGATTCTGTGCTTCCTGGGTAGCAGGTGCATCCTAATATTACTTTGAGGGTGGAGGTGTGAGCCTCTGGATTCCCTTATTGATTGATACAGGCATCATATCCTTTATTTGTTGGTTCAGGAAATGTGTATATATGTATATGTGTATATCATTGTAAATACTGTAATGAGTTGTGTTATAAAGCTCCAGTATGCAATATGGTTTTTATATGGTCATGTTGTCATGATGTTTTTTTCTTTTGACTTGGTCATTCATTGTAAATATTGCAACGAGTTGTGTTATAAAGCTCCATGGGCAATATGTTTTGTTTTCAATGGTCTTTTGGTTATAGGTGTCATTGAACACTGAGGACTGTGATCCCCTAAGGGGGAGGGTTCTGTAATAGCCCTTGTGAAAATTCCATGTTAAAATATATAAATACCATGGATGATGGGACATGTATTCCAAGCTGAATGGTGGGCAAGACATCCTAGGGGGTGTTCATTTGGTTATTTATGGCTAAGGAAATTGGCAAAGGCAATGGCTAAGGCATTAAAGAGGCAAAGAGGTATTTTGGCACATTTGTTTATGAAAATAATGGAAATTAGGAGAAAAGGAAGGTAAAAGGTCACAAGTTGCGTGTGAGGAGGAAAATGGAGGAAAATAATGGAAATTAGGAAAAAAATGAGGTGAAAGTTCATAGGTTACATGTGAGGAGGAAAATGAAGAAAACTAATGGAAAATGAAGAAAATAGAGGCCTCACTAATAAAAAGGCTTATGAGGATGAGTGGTAGTTTTGGAGCTCTCTCATTATTCTCTCTCTCTCTCTCTCTCTCTCTCTCTCTCTCTCTCATACTCTTGGTTAATTAGAGTTTTCTTGGAGCACTTTGGCATTGGAGCAAGAAAGGCAAAGAAGGCAAGAGGAAGCAAGGATCAAGAAGCTACAATAGGCTTCATTGCAGGTATCGACTTGCATGTGTATTTTCCTTGCTAGATCTGGCATGAATGGGATTGCATGTGTATTTTTCTTGCTAGATTTGGCATGCATGGGATTGCATGTGTTTCTCTTTCTACCATGGGATGGGTTGTGCCAGGTGTGAAAGTATTTTTAGCCTAGCCTTACCATTTCCTGATAGCTTTGATCAGAGGGGTTCTCTCATGTGTTTTGTGGGAGATGGCCAGATTGGATTCAAAGTTGAGTGGGCTGGATATCCGAACTAACAAACACATAGTGGTAGTGGTCCCTGAACCAGACTGAGGATGCACGAAGCCACTGCCCTAGTAACCCCTGAACCAGACTGAGGATGCACGAAGCCACTTCCCTAGTAACCCCTAAACCAGAGTGTGGGTTGCAGTAAAGTGAAATTGTGTGCCTCGGTGGGCCTAGGAATGCTTGCCGATGAATGGTGGGATATAAGGTAAAGCCAAGACATGGATTTTCTCTCCGTTGGGCCTAGTGATTATGGGATGGAATGCAAAGTAAAGCCTAGAGAGTATGTATTGGTGTAGGGCCTAGTGATCCCCGGATCAGACTGCAGATGCACGGTAAAGCCTGAGAGACTAGGAGGCACTCAAATTCCTCATGGTGTAGGCAGAGAATTTCGGTGGCATCCACATTTATTGGTGTTTTTTGATGTATTCTATGAGTCCCACATTCATGCTTAGAATATGGCACGAGGGTGATTGGCTAAAGAGAGACTTGAATCAGCCAATGTATGTTTGGGTGGAACATGGTAGTCCCATCACCGGTTTGTTCATTGCATTTATTAATGAAAAATCGATTCCCTTGATTTTAATGTGAAAATGTAATGATATATATATGGATTTTGATGGTTGATATGTTTATTGTATTTATGTTCCTATTATGTTGTTTATATGCACATTTCCCTCGAAGGGTGTTACATATACTCATGATGTGGATCACCAATCAGTTGCTCCCTTTGACTGTGAAGCCTTATCCCCTCCATCGTCATCATTACTATTCACTAACACCTATCAATGAAGGGTGGACTGAGGAAATGTTACTTCCCCTTAGGAACTAGAAAGACATAATAGGGTTACCCTTTAGCCACTCCTAGCTAGGGAGAAAACACCATTGTGAGTTCAAAGCCTTGATTTTGGAAGGGGATCTTTATTTGAGGTATTAAATTACTCATGACACTCAAGCTTGGTTCACTTAGATGCAATAATGATCATTATCTCTAATGGCTAGTTGCTTTCACTAAACTCTTTATTGTGATTGTCAAGTGGTTCAGTGCATGTCTTACGAACCTTACCCAAAGGTACATAAGCCATTAGAGAAGCATATTGGCATAAATAAGTGAAGTGTTGAGACTCTTGGGCCTCCTAGCAACACCAACATGTCACACATCTACCGGAGCACTCCTTACACCTAAGATGTTATGTCACTTTGCATTGTATTTGATGATTGTTTATGATGATACGCCTAGTCCTAGCATGCCCCCAAGCTAACCTTAGCACCTTATGAAGGATGCAGATGATATAGGGCCCAAATTAGGATGGTATCACCTCTAGAGACTTGGAAGGGCTTGTAGCACCTAGAAATCCATCAACATTGGAGTAGAGCTAAACGCTTTTCATAGTCAGAGACACATACAAGCCACTTTGTGGTGCCTTAGCTAGATTTTGGAACCAGATTTCCTTTATGTTCTAAATTGATTTAGGGTATGGAGCCACACGTCACTTTTCATAATATTTCTTCTTTTGTTCTTGGCAGAATATTAGTAGGCACTTGGAGTGTTGGTGGAAATGTACCACTTAATGATTTAGATATTGAAGACTCGCTAGGTAACTAAGAGCAAGTAGATATGTATTTCCTTGGATAATTTTCCTAATTGAACTTGCCTTACTTGAATATTGCCATTGATTATTCTCTAACTATGCTTCATTTGATTTCAAGTTTGTCATCATCTAAATGAAAAGAAAATCGATTATATTGAAGGAGGAAATTGATTACAAATGGGGAAAATTTCAACCTCTTTGCTAGAATTTCAATTTTCAGGCCCTCTAAACTTTGTATTCATCATTTAAATTTCATGGAAGCCTATTTGTCTCTATTTCTCATGGGGTAGAAGCTTAGAAAACATAATTGTGTAGATTTGTAAATTTGTATGGTTATGAAATTTTCTTAGTGATGAAATATAATTCTGTTGGACTAGATCTCACTTCTACTTTTGAATTTCCATAACAAGCCTTATTTATATGTGTTTTAAGTGCCTTCCAGTCGTAATAAACCCATAGAAACCATAAGGTTCTCTATTTCTCATTCATGGCAATTTTTGTTTGTGCAGTTTCCTAGATATAGTTCCTTTGAATGTTGGTAATATTATTTGTGTTGATAATAATAACCCCCTATGCAAGTGAGAATCTATCATTTGTAGAACATTGAATAGGACGCACCAAGCTAAATCCAAGTTTCAATTATATAGTGCTCCTACTTCACCTTCGAGTGTTAAGGCATCTTATGCTTCTGACACCATTGTAGATGAAATATTATCTCCTAAAAAAGTTGTGCCTAGCAATGAAGATGTTGATTTGTTATCTGAAAGCATTGGAAAATATACCATTAGAGATTGGTTAGATTATAGTAAACTATATAGCTTCAAGAGAGTCTCCAACTTCTCAAGGGAGAGAAGGATCAACTTGGCAAAAGAGTTAATTGATTCAACAATACAAATTTAAAATCCGATATCAATTTAAAGAGGAGCTACATTAGTTCTAGAAGAATTGGAATGAAAGGGTTAGCGCCTTTGTCAAACTCAAAAATGAAAGCTCTATTAGTTGGTTCTATATTAAGGAGAATGTATACAATTTCCTAAAGTGGATTGAGCTAACCAGAGCAACCATTAGATTCAGAAACAAAATATTTATTGTACAATGTTTCTTCCTTCAAGAAAAGTGATTTCAATGAAGAACTGAGGAATTTCTTGGACACACTATCATCATCAAATGTTGATGTGTCACCTACAAGACCTAAAAGAGTTAAGGAACTCTATGTAGGAATAGTTAGTAATCAAATGGTTGGAATATTTGTATTAGTTTGGATTCTTCAAACTCTTAGGAGGTGTACTAACAACTTAAAAGTCTCCCCTATTGTTGTTGGTGTGATGGGATACATTGGAAACAAGGTAATTTTTCTAATGATTTTATGCAAGAAAAACATTGATCTACATATTGCAATAACTAATCATGCTCTAGAATTTGTTTTGTTAGATATTAAACATTGTAAGAGATCATGATAGTTATCCATATCAAATGGAAAACCAAATTTTGTAGTACATTTCCTAACTAACTAACTTAGTTTTTGTATAAAACATTATTTCATAATTGGTCATCTAGAAGTTCCAAATCCATAGCTTTCATTTCCATCAAAAGATAGTGTGTTTCTTTCCCTTGGTATGATTTGGTATAGACATCGATCAAATATACATAGTTTTCAAATCCGAAATGTTATCCTTTCCACTGTGATAGACTAGGAATGAGTGTTCCTCTTTAAAACCTTTGGTTTGGAAGAGTCTATAGAGAATAATTTTGAGTATCAAACATGGGGTTAATTCCTTCTTCTTTCAATTTATCGAAGAGCCGCAACACACCTTGGACTCTCCCCATCATGCAAGAACCTTGAATCATTATATCATATGTAATTGCATTCAATTTACAACCCATGTTAGCCATACTCTCAAGGAGTTAAACACTCTACCAATCGGTTCCCCTCACAAAGCACTCTTAAAACTAAAGTATAACACATCATACCAGAAGGATAGTCATACATCTTCATCATCTCAAAAACCCATTGGAGCTTATCCATCTAGTATTTGTGACAAAAAACAATATTAGTGGACAAAATGTAACAATTTTTGGAGCACAATCAACACCCACCATCTTTTCCAATACAACCAAGGTTGCATCAACATGGTTCTCTTTGCAAAGAGAAGAAACAAGTGTTTCGTAAGAGTGTCTCTTGGAAGAAGTCTCTAGCCCCTCAAACATTTCCATGACTTTATTTAGCAAATTGGGATCATCATTACTTATAATAGAAATGAGAATATTTCATCAGAATTACTTCAACATTCAACAAAACTCTCTAACAAAACCCTTTGTAGTGCTTAAAATTCCTAGAGAAGCTAAGAACATTGACAAGCTTGTCACAAGTTGAAGTGTTATGTCAAAACCCTAGTTGTGCTTTGGCCCATTACAAAAATCTTCAATCTAAACTAAGAGAAATCATTGTATCCAATTTTTCCTTTACCAATCGTGGAGTTACCTGAACACCCAATTGAGTAAGGGTTGCTTCCATTTCCACATTTCCCTTTGAAAGGATTTTCTATATATCCTTTATAACATCCATTGTCTTCCATTACTTTTTGGTTGGGGTTTCATCAATGTTATTAAAATAGTGCAAAGTATCTTCTCCTTCTTCACTTCATTCAAAATTGGATTTTCATTTTAGTTGTAAAATAATGAATGAACCTAGAATAAATTGTCTATTAAAAGAACACCACTGTTAAATCAACTTCTTTTGAATCATAATTATTCGACTAGATCCTACTTCTTCTCATATTTAGTAACCGATGTTCTTGGAAGGAGGGAAATCCATTAAGATGGAACATGGCTAGTGCGCAACATGTCTTGACAATTGTTTTTTAATCAACAATGGAAAACAAAAGTAGTGATTGTTTTTTGCTTGAACTAATGGTGGAAAAAAAAGGTAGACGATTGTTGATGAACCATTTCAAAAGGGAACACATTCGACGTAAAAATAAAATAAGAAAATAGAGTACTTCCTAATAAAAGTAATAAGAGGGAGATGTGTAATTCTTTTAATTCTTAATATAAAATTAATATGTGACATTTAAAAATATTCATTGTCAATTTTCCTTAAAATCCAACTCAAAAAAGTTAGACTCAAGTTTAAGATATGTACTCTATATAGCATGCAAAAATAAAATTTAAACAATTTAATGGGATAATGTGGTCCATTAATAAAATATTTCAACACCCATGTTAAGTAAAATATTTCAATGTTAATTATGTGTATATTATAAATGGTCAAAAAAATAAAAATTGTATGTGTTATATAAAGCAATTAAAAAAATAGATTTTTATGATTAAAACATTTCAAGTAGCTTCATTATTCTATGTTTTTACTCTTATTCAAGTATATTTTCTAGCCAATTTCATTTAAAATGTAGCAAGATTTGGTGAATCCATTTATGTATTATATTCAATCTACATAATGAAAAATGATATATATAATATATATATATATATTATATATATTATATATATATATATATATATATACACACACACACACACACACACACACACAATAGCACTTGCACTGAGAGGTGCAAACAAACGTCGAAAGTTGAAAGAGGTGTGTTTGACTACATGCTACCAATAGTACCTAGAGGTGGTAAATACATGCTAATTGTGAGAACTTAAGAGGCCATACTAAACATTGAATTGAAAATTCTCCTTATTATGATTTGAACCACTTCTAAACAATCATGTGTTATTTGTCCAAATTCAGGAAATGACAAAAGTGAGAAGATGACTTACAAAATTACGCATGGTCTCGTGACATTGATATGAAACTTGTAAAGTAGTTCACCTAAGCTAACGATAAGTTTTTGGATTTAATTCTAATCCTCGTATTGTATAAACTATTCATTTCAACAACAAATGTAAACTTATACACCAACTAAATCATGTAAACAACAATAATTTCCTTTCTTACAGTGTTATGATTCAAAGGTTTGAGAGAATTTTACAACGACTCTATGACTAAAATAGTAAGAGCATGAACACAATAAAAATTAGTGTTCTTACAGGATTCAATCAAATTGTCGTCAATGCATGAGATAAAAATTGAACCCAAGCCCTTTTGAATTTCAAGGACTGGCCCAAGATAAACAACAAAGAGATGAGATCAAAAATCTCAACGTTATATAAAAGGTTTTCAATTTTGCAAGTTACCATTATCTTGCACACTTCAATATGATTGATTCTAAAAGGCATAACTGATGAAACTTTAAAATTATTTTATTGGTAGAAAAATGCAAAAGCAATGTTATTTTAACCTAATCATGACTGAGAGAAAAAAAAAAATCTATGACATCCCAATGAGATTAATACCAACAACTAAAGGTTATAAGGACTATCCTTTCCATGACTAATAACAAAAGGATAATAAGTTTAATTTATTTATCTTCAAATGCTAAAGACTTGATAAGAAAAGATTAAAAAAATATGTATTCATGTTGTTTGTTTCACCCCAAACCAAAGAAAAAAGGAATTAAAGGATAAAAGACAATATTTTTTTCAAAAATAGATTTCAAGGCATAATTCGATGAAAGTTTGAAAAAATAAATCTCAATACCAAATATTACAACCATGGCAGGGGATTAAATCCCGTGACTTATTTATCTATGCCCAAACAACAAATTAAAAGCTGTCATTTTCATTAGACTAGACTTGCACACTAGAAGCTAACAAAAATAATTGTAGATTGTGAGGTCATCAAATTGGATTGCCATATTTTGAGGCATATGTGCCTTAATTTCACTTGAGGAAAAGAGCACAACAATATTAAATAACTACATGAAAATTTTCAAGTCACGAGATTAGGTGGAAAAAATAACAACATGCATAGTAGAATTATTAAATGCTACTACAATAGAGATCTATTTATATTATTTACATGCTTAAAGTATAAATGAAGATCATGACAAGTAATGTGAATTACTACCTTCTATCTTGAAAAGACATCTACCTAAGGTCATATAATAGAAGCATGACATTAAATGATAAAACCGTGGAAGTATAACACAAAAATTAATAAATAAATGAGACTAAAGATAAATCTATAGCTAAAAAATAACTCTTTTCTTTAGGTTCCTACACAAAAACAAATAATGAATATGTGAAATTGAAACCTTACCTCAATTTTCCATTTTTCTACCTAGATTAAATTATAAATGGAAAAAAATATAATTCTTAAATAAAATAGTTTTAGAAAGAATAAAATCTTATCAAAAGAGAAAAGATAAAATCCATACCTCAAAATGTTATCTTTTCCTCCAATTTCAAAACAACCACGGCATGAAATTATAAATAAAATTCTTACCTCATAAATTTAGCAATTGTTTATCAAAAACATATTAGAAATGGAAGAACTAAAGCTCAAACAAGACCATTTTGTTAGATCTCAATGCAACTCTTAGATCCATCGAATATCAAAATAGACCATGAAAACCCAATTTCCATTATGCTTAGTCTTTCCAACAATTTTAAGTGAAAAAAGCAAATGATAGCAGTTGGAGCGTACATTCACTTTGAATAACTTGCGGAATTGGATTGTGTTGTCAAAAAACTTCTTGATTATGTGAAAAGAGGTCACCTTTGGAATATATTTGGCAAAAGATAGAAATACAGAGTTTTAACCAAAGACATTTGTTTATTTTTAGTTTTCCTCCCTTTGTTTGTGCATTTTGAAGGGTCATATTGAGAGAGAAATTATGGTAGTTTTCATGAAACAATAAGAGTTGAATCTTGTGCTATATGAGCACTTAAAAATTCAACGCATGCCCCCTCAGCACTGCAACAAAGCACCTAAACCTAATGATTTGGTTTGTACATTCAATCCAACTTAACTGCATGCTCTATACTTATCCTTTTATTCATTCCGAAGAAATTGATCAATCTCATTTTAGTTGTCAATTGTTTGCGACTAAATGCCATATATTTTTTAAACGCTTGAAGAAATTTGCGAGTAGAAACCTATGGATCTTTAATTGCTATAAGAATTGTATATTATATTGGAATAAGACAAATTTGACAGTGGATTTTGAGAAGCCTGGAATGCATTTCAAAGTTCAAAGATAATTCTTTTTTTCCCAATTATTTCGGCGAATAATGTGTTCAACATATATATCTGACTAATTTTTCCATTTCCTAAGAAATTATTTTCATCCATTTTCACTTATTTTTCAAGTTTGGTTGATTCTATTGCCATTCCCTGGAAAGTTATTGACAACAATTTAATGTTCTGCATACGAATTCATTATTCAAAGTCTTAATATAATATATTCCAATTTGTCTGACAATATAGAGGTCCTATTCAAAAATGCATTGTGTCATACTGTAACTTAATGAAAGACAGAGTTGAGTCGAAATTTTGATATTGGAGTAACATGGTCAAGTGCAGCTTAAAAAAATAAATCTTTGTGACTAGTTTTCTGTCGTCAAATTTTGACATGAATTCCAAGTTTTTTATTTATTTCTAGTTTCATTATCTTGACTAAAATAAAGGAGTTATGTGAGATCTAAAGATCAATGGTAAATTCTAGTGGGAAGTCGTAAATTGCGCTTCTTGACTGAGGCCATGGTAACCTGCGCAAACCCTGTGAGAAAACTAGCTTGTGGAACTTCATACCGTTAATTCGGCACACTAAGAAGGAATAATATGGAGGACATAAACATGAAAGTGTAAATGTGTTAGAAAACCTACACAGATGAATCTAGCTAGTAAAGGTTGAACACACAGCTTTGCAAAGCAAAAAACATTAAAAGAAAATCGAAAGAAGAAAAGAATGATTCATTAGAAAATATGTTACAATGCTCATGATATAGCATTACTGGGTGAAGATCCCAAGGTAATGAACTATAGTGGTGATCAATGAGAAGACTCAACACCTACAACAAGTTCCGGAGATAACTAGTCAGTTGAGGAGTTAAAGAAGGAGCAAATCAAGGAGTAAATCATGCAAAAGGAATCTTGCATGCAATCCCATGCTCTAACTAAGAGTCCGCATGTAGATGTGTAGTAGTTGCATGTAGTTGCACGCTCTAACTAAGAGTCTGCTTGCAGTTGCATGTAGTTGCATGCTCTAACTAAGAGTCTGCATGCATGCAATCCAATGCTCTAACTGAGAGTCTGCATGTAGGTGTAGTAGTTCCAACACCCCCCCTGAAACACCACTATGGGGGGAAATAGAAAATGGGCCCCGACAACTAAGGCCAAAGGTCACCCAAAATACAGTGCAACATGTATTAAAATTGAGGAAAGAGGGAAAACCTCATGGGAAAACCCCCCCTCAAAATATAATGTAATCAAAAGAAAAGAGGAAAAAAAAAAAAACAGTTGCTAAGCAACTATGTCCTTCACTCCAAGACGATCACGCAAAGAGCGAAACTTCTGCTCAGTGAATGTCTTGGTGAAGATGTCTGCAGTCTGTTCGGCTGAGGGACAAAACTGCAAATCAATGACCCGATCATGTACTAAGTCCCTAATGTAGTGCATATGGATCTCTATGTGCTTCGTCCGCTGTCGCTGTACTGGATCCCTGCAAAATTTGAGAGTGCTCTGGTTGTCACACCAGATGACAATGGGTTGGCGGAACTGAACGCCCAACTCAGTGAGGAAGTGTTGTAGCGACAGAGCTTGAATGGTGATGTTGACTACTCCTCTGTACTCGGCCTCAGCTGAAGAGAGAGCAATAGCAGCCTGCTTCTTGCTCGACCAACAAATAGGGCCAGATCCTAGACTAAGTGAATAGCTGGAGGTGGACTTGCGATCAATGCTGGCTCCCGCCCAATCAGAATCTGTGAAGCCAAGGAGATTCAATGCACTGCCTGCTGCATAGTGAATCCCGAAGGTGATGGTGCCCTGCACATATCGGAGGATGCGCTTGGCAGAATTCCAGTGTAGCTCATGCGGCTCGTGCATGTATCTGGAAACTGCCCCTACTGCATATGAGAGATCTGGTCTGGAGTGGGTGAAGTACAATAAGATCCCCACTAGCTGTTGGTAGAGAGTGTTGTCAACTAATGGAGTGTCACCTCCATCCTCAAGGCGGATCCCAGACAGAAAAGGAGTCGGTGCTGGCTTGCAATCAACCATGCGAAATCTCTTGAGGAGATCCTGTGCATACTTAGCTTGAGAGAGTTTGATGCCTGTGGCATCTTGGCTAGTCTCAAGACCAAGAAAGAAGTGTAATGGACCCATGTCCGTCATGAAGAACCTATCATGCAAGGCCCCCTTGACTGTAGCAATGGCTGAAGCCGAGCTGCCAGTGATTAGGAGATCATCTACATACAAAACTAAGATAAGAAGAGAATCATGTGTCCTAAGCATGTAAACATTCGAATCAGCATTACATCTTTCAAAAATTTGTGATAAGAGAAAAGAATCCATCTTCGCGTACCAAGCTCTCGGGGCCTGCTTAAGGCCGTAGAGAGATTTCTTCAGTCTACAGACCAAAGATGAATCCTGAATGAAACCATGTGGCTTCTGCATGTAGATCTCCTCGGATAGGTCTCCATGAAGAAAGGCATTCTTCACATCCATTTGATGTACTTCCCACCATTGGGCAGCTGCAATGGAAAGTGTAAGGCGTATGGAATCCATCTTTGCTACTGGAGCAAAGGTCTCGTCATAATCAATGCCATGCACTTGTTAGAAGCCTTTAGCTACTAGCCTCGCTTTCCATCTGGTGATTTGTCCATCTGCAGCACTCTTGGTTCTATAGACCCATTTGCACCGAACAAGTTTCCTTCCTGAAGGAAGGGGGACTAGATCCCAAGTCTGGTTCTCAAGGAGGGATTTATACTCGTCCTCCATGGCGGACTCCCAGGATGGATGCCCAGCAGCCTCAGCATAAGATGTGGATCAGAAGACTGAACCAAATGACAATGCCAGGAGGGCGATGGTTCAGTGGCAACGAGGACAAGAGGAGGCTCAATAAACTCTGAGCTAGTCCTTTGTAGATCAGAATTATCCCCCATAATACCATTTCTAGCAGCTGGTTGGTCTTGTGCATATATCTCCCGTAAGCTCCTTATTCTCTGATTAATGACAGGGGAATATGATTCACTGCTGGAAGCCCGATCTAGGCTTGGATGTGGATCATCATTTGCATGCACTAGATTTGTATCTGAAGACTCTATCTCTGCATTTTCATGCTCTTCCTTGGCATCTGTATGATCTGTATCTGCATCTGAGTGCACTGAGTCATCATCTCGGACATGAGGTAGATAAAAAGTGTCTGCATGCGGTGACTGAGGTGCATGCGAAAAACTTTCCTCAAATTTGACACTTCGCTCAATGATGAGCTTGTCCGTAGAGGGAATGAGGAGTCGATATCCCTTCACACCATCAGGGTATCCAACAAAGATGCACTCAATGCTCTGTGGATCAAGAGCTTTCCTCTTTCAGAGGGGATCCGGGCCCATGCTCAAGAGCCGAAAACACGGAGGTGAGTGATCTCTCGTTTAGTGCCGCTCCAAGCCTCAAAGGGGGTCTTATCCTTGATAGACCTATGAGGAGATCTGTTCTGGATGTAGTTAGCACAATTAAGTGCTTCGGCCCATAGCTTATGAGGCAATGACTTAGCATGCAGCATGCAAGAAGCCATCTCTTTGAGAGATCGGTTCTTTCTCTCAGCAACTCCGTTCTGTTGCGGAGTGTATGGAACTGTGTACTGCAACTGTATACCGGACTGAAGGCAAAGGTTCCGAAGTGCTGTGTTAACATATTCCCCCCGATTGTCTGTACGGAGGGCTTTGATCTTTCTCTCTGACTGTGTCTCAACTAGTGCTTTGAAATCTTCAAAGTGCTCAAAAATTTCAGATTTGTTCCTGAGGAGATACACCCAAGTATACCCTGAGAAATCATCAATAAATGTAAGCACATACCTTGCTTTGTTGATGGAAGGATAAGGAAAGGGCCCCATGAGATCACTATGGATCAGATCTAGAGGAGAGGATGCTCTGTGAGTCTTGCCGATGTCAAACTTTTCTCTGGGATGTTTGCCAAGAACACATCCTTCACAAACTCCTTCGGAGAAACTGATATTTGGCAAGCCTTCCACCATCTCATTCTTGCTTAGCTGCTGCATATACCTATAATTTAAGTGACCGAAACTTTCGTGCCAAAGCTTACTACTATCATCAGCATGTGTAAGCAATAAGGAGGATTCAGATTCAATAAATTCAGAAAATGTATACAGTCTGGCTCCATTGTTTACCTCACCAGTTGCAATTTTGGCACTGGTATGTAGATCATATATGTTTACTGCATCTCGAGTGAATTCCACTCTCTTTCCGGTGCCGGAATGAGTGATCTGATAAACTGAAAGCAGGTTTACCGAAAGTTTTGGAACATGAAGCACATCTTCAAAGCTTCCATGTAAAAGTTCCACTCTACCTTTTCCGGTGACCTCAATAGGTGAGTCATCTCCCATGAGGATGGGAGGTCCTTTGCATGCATCCAAAGAGGAATAGACTTCCTTTGCAGCAGCCATATGATGTGATGCACCAAAATCTATAATCCATGCATCAGGAGAAGAATTAATTGCAACTAAAGCATGAAAATTATTACCTCTCCCGTGTGGCGGATCCTCAGTTTTCTTCTTGGCACCTTGAGGGATGTGATCCCCAAGGTTGTGCTTCTGAAGGATTTCTGCCATTTGGTCAATTTGTTTCTTCATGCAAGAAGATTCTGGATGGAATCCTCTTTGGCAGTAGGTGCATCTGTTTCCTTTCTTCCCTTTCTCATTTCTCGAGTCGGAGGAGTCATTGAAGGGCTTGGTGTACCCTTCCTTCTTTGGATGGGAATGCGCTTTTCCCTTGTCTTTTTGCTACTGATTTTTCTGACTTGAATCCGATCTATGATGTTTATTGTGGCTGCTATCATGCACAGCAAGTGCATGCGCTTTTGGAGGCTTGATTTTCCCCATGCCAACGAGTTTATCTTGCTCAAAAATAAGGGACTCCATAGGTTCTTGGAGAGAAGGCATAGTATAGGATTTACCCGTTGCGAGCCTTACTGAATGAAATGTAGACACAAAGACGGAGTATTCCAGTCCGAGCGTTGACAAAATAGAGAGAATTTGGCGACTCTCCTCCTTGGATTTGTCAATTCCACAACCCTTGAGTTGCAGCAATAGATCATTATATTTGGTGAAGAAGTCTTGAATTCTATCATAGTTCGGTGGATCCAATGATAGCAGCTCCACTTCGAGCATATGTCCTTTCATCTCATCTTGTTTCTCGTATAGATCCTCAACCTTTTTCCAAATCTCATTGGGAGTATTGCAAGCAGATAGATGAAACTGCAACTCTGGAGAGATGCACATGCATATGGATCCGTGGGCCTCATCCATACGGTTGAGATACTTGGATTTCTCTATGGCTGAAGTGGATTCCACTTCTGTAGCCCTGGTAATCCTGTACA
>APFE030707053.1:0-10275 GCA_000404065.3 Pinus taeda | reverse complement strand
AGAACTAGGTGATCCAGGGGAGAAAGAAAACACATTAGTTTAAGTGGAGGAAGTTTGAATTGTGACCAACGAAACCACTTCCATATCCACCAAGAAAGTGGATAATTCATAAAAAGGACTGACACCAGCCTGTATGGTGTGTTCATAAGGTGGGTGTTCCCTCCTTGGATTCCAAAAATCCATCATGATGACCCTTTTAAGTGTGTTGTCAAGGATGACCAGGCTCACAACCAAGTCATAGGGGATGATCGGGCTCACCAAAAAGACCTAGGGAAGGCTTTCTAAGTTTTTACTCTATAAATATTTTCATATTATCTATTGATATCTATGTTGTGCTTCTCAAAGTATTCTAGACTCAAAAACTATCCTCAAACCTATAAGGAGGACCATCTAGTTTCCCCCTCAAGTTTCAATGGTCTCTCCTAGTTTGTGCCATGGTAGTATGGTTTTAGCGTCTCAAATGTACTCTCCTCAAACAAACTTTGTACATGTTCACCTATGCTTGTATTCTATGTAAGTTTGTGGAAATATAATGAAGATTGTGCTTACTTACAAAAAGAAATTATAATCTACTTGTATTTTATGTAAGTATATGAAAATATAATGAAAAATTTGCTTACTTACAAAAATCATTTATAATCATGAATTGTTTGTAACTGCAATTATTCATTGTATATATTTATTTAACTAGTATTATAATCCAATATATATTTTAAAAATATAAATATGACACTATCATAACACCTGCAACTAGTATTTTTCTAAATTTGTAACTTATTTTGATAGGTGGTTGGGAGTCTAGTTGTGTTCCCTATATGTGTCAAAAAAATAGATGTAAGTGGAGTGATCTTTAATCCTTAAAGTGTCATGAGTAAGAGTAAGAAGAAACTTTCTACACACTTAAGTATTGTTAGGGAAATTAATTATCAACATAGAATCCCCATAAACTTGTAATTGTTTACTTTCTTTATCCATGCCATGTAGTAATAAATGTTTGCAATAAATATGTTGCACATATTTGTTTGTCCCTAGTGCAAACCATATTTTGACATGGAAGAAATAAGCTTATGACAGGAAGAGGATGAATTTTCCTCCTCTCCTTTGTCCCAATTCACAAGAAGCTCCACCAATGTAGACCCATGCCCAAGATCGATCAAGTGATTCTTCTACAATAGCTCTTCAGGTAGCAACACCTTTATCCTAGGGAAAGTGACTAAGAATAATAAGTGATTTTGCTACTACATGATCAAGAGATGATGGGTTGCCTTGAAAAATGGACTTGTTTCATGTCAACCGCACCCACTATCAAAATCTCAAAGGGGGTGCCTTGAAAGAACAAAAACTGGGATTTGAAAGTGACCACCTCCAAAATTCTTCCAATGGTGATCCTTTGCATGGACTAAACCCCACACCCCCTGCAAAATATCAAAGGGGTGCCTTGAAAGAACAAAAATTGGAATTTGAAAGCTACCACCTCCAAGATTCATCCAATGATGCTCCTTTGCATTGACTAAATCGACCTACTAATGCTGGGTAGATTGACCATATTTATTTGGTGAAGGGCATTCTTGAAAACATGTATGCTCATTTCCTCACTACTTATGGTTCTTGACCTAGAGTGGGATAGCATTAAATCTATGCATTTTCAAGTTTTGGAATTTGAGTTCAGATTAATTTAAGTTGTCATAGTGTGATGATTTTCTAGATGAGAGAGTAAATGACAAAAATAATATTTATAATGTAAATTTCTAGGATTTTCAATGCAAAATCCTATAAAAATGAAAAAAACCAAAACAAAAAACAAAAAACAAAAAGATAATAATCATATTATTATTTGGTAGAAGGAAAAACATGAGATTTAGAATAAGTGATTAATTATTTTTTTAGATAACAACATTTTCAAAATAGAAAATTATTATAAACTAAAAATAAAGTAAACCACCAATAAATGGTCATTTAAATTTAACATCATTTAATTAATAAACTTGGACGTGAAATTGGAAAAACCAACACGTTGTCGCACAATATGCCTGCTGGTGTTTTACAATGGCTTATGATGCAATTCACGCCCCAATGGGCAGGAGTGAGGACTACTGGAATCGACTTACTTCAAACCTAGTTTAGTTTTTCTGACTACTAGAATTGATTTACTTCAAAGTTCAAACCCATGGGATTTCGGTGAACGACTTCTGCAATCCATTTAATTCAGACGCATGGGATTCCGGGGAACGCGTGTCAGTCATGATAACAGGCATCATTAAAGCAGCAACTGACAACCCACAATGCGATCATTATACGCTTGTGGGCAGTTGTACACATGCGGAAGTGGTCATGACAAAAAAGGCTGAGAAAAAGATTGATAACAGAAAAAAGGCGACCATAGAATAGAGTACATGTAGGTGATCCTTTCTAAAAATAAAAAAATATACTAAAAATTCTGAAAATAAAAATTATAAAGAAAGGTTCAACCACAATAAAATCGAAAAGCTAAAAGCTTAACGGTTTCAAGCGGATTTGAAAAATTTAAGAAACCTCCATATAATCTCGTTGTTAAATATGGCAAGAGGAGGCACATATATTTTGGTTCAGAGATCAATTTTGTGATATGCAGCTACTTACATGACCGGGTGGATATTTGATCTTTGGCGGGCTGAGTCCTTTGGATATCAGATATTTGTGGCAGAGCGGCTGGACATGTGTGGAATAGGAATCTATTGGATATTTGATACTTGTGGCACAGCAGCCGGACATCTGTAGAATAGAAGTGGTTGTATGTATGATTAGATGAACAAACTTGAGATGTGTGAAAGATGAGCGGTGAGTAGGGTGGAGGAGATCTTTGGGTTTTCAGATCCGAGTATTTATCTGTTTTTGTTTTCTCTTTTGTTGTGTTAAGCATGGCCATGCTTACTTGTTTTAATAATTGTTGTGTGGTATGTGCTTGTTTTTTCTTCTTCATTTGTTTTATATTTTTATTTATTTTATTAACCCCTAGTTCGGAAAGGGTGGGAGTAGGAAGTGAAGATAAACTTGAAGTAATAATGGAACAGAGGAATGGGTTTATCAGCATTTCACAGACAGAATTGTTGTATTTGTTAGAAACTTAAATTTATGGATAGAAATATAAATAATAGATAATTGTATTACAGTTAATGTGTATTTTAGAATGATTTAGTTGTTTACTGAGGGCAAAAAAAGTAAACAAAAAAAGATAAATATTACATACTTATCAAAGAATTATTTCACATGTATACCTTCCTGGCTTGGGAGGCAGAATCTTGATGTTGAACAAACCACTTTCCTGGGATGAGCCCAATTTGTTTTAGTATACAAAGTTATGTGATCATGTTCAATTTTGTAACGAAAACATTGTATTAATATGTCTATATTTTTGTTTCTTTAAGGTCCAAGAGAGACATGTGGCTTTGGTGGCCTGGAGAGATCCAATTAGGCTCCTGCAATCTACCTATCCTTCTATCCTCGAGGTCGTGAAGTAGTTAAATCTATTGTAAGCAAGTATCGCTCATGCATCGCAGGTAATAGCTGCAGAGTCTTGAAAGCTCAATGCATGCAACACATGGACTAGCTAGAGAGTAACGTTGAATGGATGGATTCAATGTTGCAGAAGTGGGGAGGCCAATGGTGGTGTTGATGGATCTAGGCTTGAATTGAATGGGTTGGTACAATTCATTATATTTGAGGCATTTAATAAATAGATCTCACTTTAATCTTAAAATCCCTGGTTCAAATACTTTTTTCTATCAGTCAAGAGATTATTTTACACAATCCTAAAACTTAGTTCAAATACTTTTGCCATGCTTTTGGAAATGCTCATCAGTTGTATTTTTAGTTTTAGTCTCAATATGCAAAGAATCTAATGGCGTTCAATGTTTTCTCAGAATCGTGGAGGGTTCCTAATAGATGTTCACATGTTTGATTGGAGTATTTGTCTGCCTTTGCTGGGTAGGTCATAAGAAATGAGATCCAAAGGGATTGGAATCTGCCATTTCGGCGCAGAAAGGTTAGGGTTCATTTGATTTTATGTTTTTCATTTATAGTATCCAGTATTTATAATATACCTTTCTATTTTTAGAGGGACGGAGATGGAAACTAAAATAGATGCAGCCTATGATTTCTTTTGTATTTCTTTTTTAAATTTAGTATTTATTTTTAGGGAACGAGTTTTGCAAATCCCTTCTCAAGTCCTCAAAGATACCCATGGCCATGGTTATCGCTCACGAATGCTTAAAATTATGGTTTCGTGTGAGAATTTTTTTTTTTTTGCCACTTATGTTTTTCTTTTATTTTAGTTTTTCAACCAACTTATATATAATGATGTGGAATGTAAAAATATTTTTAAAATATCAATAAATTTTTTAAATAAATTGATATTAGATGTTAGGTTAATATGTATTTTCTTAATATTTAATGGTTGTAAGTTTATAACTAATGTTAATTAAATTTTATAATATAGAATCATTGTAGTTTATTGTTTGTTAGTTTTATTTTTAAATAAAATCAATTTTTCATGAATATTTTTATTCATTATATTTAAAATTATAAATATTATGACATTATGGCAAATAATTACCACCGTGGACTTTTTTTCGTAATCATCACCTTTCAATAGAGAATTAAAAAATCACATGTTTTGATAGTTGCTTTTAATTAATATTTCAACATTGTAGATAATTATAACTATAACATCACAAATTATTATGAATACAATTTTTTTGTAACCCCAGCGATTACATATACATTTACAAAATATATCACGAAGTTTTTATAGTAAAATACAAAATAAATAAATATGCAATTTACAAAATAGCTTATGATTAGTTATAAGGAGAATTTTAAATGTTTGTATTTTTATTTTATTTTTTATTTTATTTAATTTGTTTGTTGTATATATGTTTGTGTTTGTTTCTTTGTGTTCTTGTTGATGTGGGTGTATACTCATTTTACACATACATAACGTCACAATTTAAATGAGTTGACTGGCCATATATTATTTTGTTTATATTAAAATTATTGTCTAATTTAATGCTGATTCTTTTTAGTGTGATGTTTTAGACTTTCCGGTGCCAGAATACCATGGAACATTTTGACGTGAAATCTTAATTGTGTTATTTAAACTAGTTTTTTGAAGCACCCTAGAAAACCCCTAGATTTAATATAGAAAAGAATTTTTTTTTTTCCCAAAAGATTATCAATCAAAATATATTTCAAAAATACCATGGTGAATCTTCATCTTCTATTTTACATTTATGTTAAAGTTAATAAAAAATAGTTTGGAAGGATATCCTAGTATTTAGAGTATTTAGAGTATATAAGTATAGTTGTTTACTTATATTTTAATTTATATCTATTATTTTTAAATAGTATACATTTTCAAAATATAAATAACTATGACGCAATTATACCATTTTTAATATATATCACAAATAATTATACAAATGACAAAGACAATATCACAAATGATTTTTGGAAAGCACCATCATTTAAGGTACATTTAAGAATCAAAAGTTTTCATAACTGCATTTAATTAATAGAAATAATAATAAAATTACAAGAAACTATAATCATGTCCCAGATCAAGATGACTCTTTGTACAAACAACATGTAACCACTCATGCTGACGTGACTTTGTGCATTAATGGCTTGGGAAGGGTGACGATCCCATTCAGGTTCTCGTGTTGAGTATATTCAATATACAAGTGAAGGTGCCAATCACATGACCCCTAAGCACTCTAATCATGCTCAAGACATGATATCTTGTCTTACTCTCCATGAAAACAATCATTCTTATATTAACTATGCTCTAAAAGTTGTGTATATCTTCCATATCTATTGGTGTCTCCAACACATAGTTCCATCACCCTTATCAACCTCAAAAATTGTTATTTGGATTCCTTGCTAGCCTCAATTAGAGGTATCTATTAGTCTCTCCAATACGTAGCTCCATCACCCTTGTCAGCCTCAAAAATTGGTATTTGGATTCCTTGCTAGTCTCAATTAGAGGTTGTGATCACCTCGATCTATTTCTCAACATTGCTAGTGTTTATCTTTGTTATGTTTTCTCTTGGGTTGCCTTTTCTAGTTATTCTTTTGGATCCTTGTGGACCTTCTAGGTCTCTATTGTCCACCTCTACTACATTTGTTGGGCATCAGAGGCTAAGGAACACATAGAAATCCTCTCGCCAGTACATCCATGGTTCATGCAAGAGCACATACTCAACATGGAAGACGTGGATGTGGTTGTGCCCAACCTCTCACAATGTGGCATGCTCTATGCATGTAGTAATATGATGTGGACATGACAAATCTTGCTCTAAATTGCTACTTCTTAGCTCATAGACACACTCCATCAAATCATCTTACACAGTCATGGTACTCTCTGTCACTTTTTCCTGCCTACAACAGTTGCCATTGATTTCATGTGACATCAACATATTCTTTCCTAATTTAATCGATTGTCGACCTAACCATTTCTTCCATATCGGAGATCCACTCATCATAAATTTTATTAAGACAATGCTATGCTATCACTAAATTTCGATGCCTTCAGTTCCTTCTTTCTTAGCCCCTTTTGTCGTTTCCCTTCCATGGGACCATATGTTGTGACTGATGACTTTATTCTTCTCTTGACAATAGTATTGGTGCCTCCATATCATAGCTTGCATTAGAAATATTTTATGAGGTCTCGAGGTTCCGAGTTCCTTTTGCTTGACCATCTCTTGTTTTACACCATGGAACCAAGAGGTGTGACCAATGACTTAACGTTATGGTGATAAGGCATCTAGATCCAACAGAGGGGGTATCTTCCTATGTTGACTTGTCTCGCCCTTGGTTCTTTTTTTTTCTACATTCAGATGCCACCATACAGCGAGGCTCCCTATATAGGGACTTCCTTCATATTTGAATTTTGGAGGAGTTTAGAAATTCTAACCTCCTGAATAGTTCATAGCACTTAGGTGATAGGCCTTCTCTGTGCCCATTGGTCCTTTAAAACCCATGATCAATTTCCAACAAAATATTGGATCCCCAAGGCTCATCCCCCAATTCTTTTAATTAAATATATTAATGAAAAATATCATCTAGAGTTATTCAAAAACATGTTGACATATATTTTCGACTAAAATAATAACAATAGCTTATTAGTGAAATTAAATAATAGTACTCAAATTAATTTAACATATTTTTATTGATTTCTTTTTTTAATGTTGTGGTTCACGAACACCCCGGTCAACGGGTGGCACTACGTCCATGGAAAAATATGGGTTGATCGACCCCGAAGGGAATCTAGCCTCGTGGCCCACTAGCAAGGCCTGACCCCAAGGGCTTTGGGGAGATTGGACCCTGTGACCTCCCAATGGCGAGGCACTGATTTTGACCAACTGAAATAACCCTTGAGGCTAACATATTTTTATTGTATTATTTGATAATTAGAATGAATTTAATAATTAATACATTTTCCATACACTTAGAGATTCTATATTATTAAACTGGTATTCATATTAGTGAAATACATGTGATGCATACATATGTACCTAACATACAACGGCCTTAATATGCATGTTAATAATCTTATTACATTGTTAAGTGACTATGGGTCATTAGAATAATAAACATATTACATTGGTAAGCTACTATGGGCGATTACATAAACTACAAAAACTGAAATATATGAAACTTCGATTGGAGAGTTGGAATAAAGAAACGTTTGATGATATTTTGGAGGAGAAGAAAAAACTAAATGGGAATATGAAAGCCATCCAACAAGATGTCATCATCAATTGAGGGAAAAAAACCCTCATTTAGGCTAAGATGGATGCATTATGGGATGTCAAGGAACAAAACAAACAGGAAGAAATATTATGGAAGAAAATGTGAAAAATCCAACTTCTCAATGAAAGGAAGAAAAGTAATAAAATTTTGCATAAATCCATCCTATATCATCACCGCCTTAAATAATATCTCATGGAAAGGAAAGAATGGGAAAATGCTAGAACTCAATGAGTAGATCTCTCAGGAACTAGTTCAGTACTTCAAACACATTATGAACAAAGTAGATATAGATAAGAAGGAAGCAAACACGTAGGTTAATACCAACATCATTTCCATAGGAACTGCAGAAGGAAAAATGGAATAAGGAGCTCTTGTGAGAAATCACCCATGAAAAGTTTGAGGAGACTATAAGAACGATTCCATCCAACAAGGTTCCAAGACCAAATGGTTTCACTATTAAATTCTTTCAATCACATTCAGCAATAATTGAGATGGATGTTAGGAAACCAACATAAGAATCTCAATGAGAAAAATCTATTATGATACCTTTAGATACCATCTGTCTCACCTTGATTCCAAAAAATGAGAAAGATGAAATCCTTATTAAATACAAAATGATTTCCTTATGCAATTTTCTGTGTAAAATAAGGAACAAGATCATTGCAAATCGTATGAAGTATTTCCTCCCTCAAATGATATCTCTCAAAAATACCATATTTGTAGTAGTAATACGAATCGTGGATAGAACAATGGTAGTGCGTTAAGTAATTAATTATCTAAAGGTTACCACAAGCATGATGTTAGGATTCTTATCTAAGTAAAAGACAATTTCTATACAATATCATTTTCGAAGAAAAGTGGATGAAATTGCTTCTTGCAATCGATATTTCCTAGTTGGGTGTCTAATATAATGCTCAACAAACAAGATACTAGAAACTTAGTAAGTAATAGTTAGGATTAAATACCAACTAGTGATTCCTTAGTTAGGATCCATGTAGTGTTACATAACCAGATCACAAAATCAGAAGAAAAAATAGATCACTGACTCGAAAATAAGCCTCTTCGAGGGGGAGAGTCCTTTTACATCACATAAATGAACACCGATTCAAATGATAGGACCTCCTTGCTATATATAAGATTCTAAGAGTTCACAATATAATTAGGGCCTACATAACAATAAAAATGTTCAATGGCCTCATACCTTTAAGATGGACATGTCATTAGAAAGAAAATCTATTTACTAGGACAAAATTATCCTTGATGTTAAGCAAAGAGTGCCAACTAAACAAGGATAACAAAAATCATAAAACAAATAATCCACAAGGATTTTTCATTTTTGTAAAGATTTGGTGAGTGTTTATCGTCTTGAAAATAACTCTCCAAATTTTCACTAAACCTTCATTAAATATTTCCAAATTTCCAGGTAATCATTTACATAAATTTTAGGGAAAATTTTCAAGTGAAATAAGTCTTTTATGATGAAGTGGGTGCAAACAACATTTAAAACTAAGTTCTGGAAATTTGCCTCACCAAGTATTATAACACTATTTTCATTTAATTTTTGTTGTTTATGTAGTTTGAGAAGAGTTTCAATTTGTTGCTTTAGAAAGCCACATCAATCAAAAAAATATGGTTTATAAGGTTAAGTTTCAAGCTCATTTCATGATCATATGTGAATGTAATGAATTTCGAAGATTATTAAAATTGATAAAAATAAGAAAACAACACTATTTAGCTCCATAATCACATGTGACATAAGCACTCTAAAAAAAGAGATTTACCACCTAAAATATACAGTTTACAGTTTGTACACTTTACAAGCAATGGGTAGTTGTAGTCCTTTTTTTCCTTAAAAAAATAAAAAATTAAAATACATATTTCAATCATTGAAATGTTTGTTGCATTGATAGAAAAACATTTGAATAAATTTGTTTGATATGATATGTGAAGGCAATTATTATTATGGGAACTGCAATGATTTTTGTGTTGATAGGAAACAAATATACTTTATATGATATTTAAAGGGAATGTTATTAATATAATAATTGAAAATATTGTTATTACTATAAAGATAAAATTGATACATGAGCATTGCATATTCTAATTTTTTAGAAAAGAGAAAGATAATTAATACATGGGAAGAAATATGTGTGATATAGTTTGAATAAATAAACAAATATCTCATATAGTTTATGAAAAAATGAAATAGATGTGAACACTAAAGGGCTGAAAATTGATATTTTTAAAGTGAAATTGATTAGATAGATACTAAAATTATTATAAGTATAATGAGAAGGATAAGAAAAATAAGAGGCCATCATCAATAACCATTAAATCCTACTAAATGTTGAAAACATCAATTGACAATTAAGTAGAAAACAAAGGTTCTATTAGATGATTAATAACAATCAACATTGTTTATTTAAGTGTAACTAATTAGATGATCATGTACATACTTGAACATATATTTAAATAAAGTGATACTAT
>APFE030707047.1:0-10212 GCA_000404065.3 Pinus taeda | reverse complement strand
TCGGACCTTTTGAAGTGGCTCATTTTGAAGGATTGATATGGTGTCTTTGAGTTTTTTGTAATTGCACTTTACCAAGTGATAAAGGGGGATTAGACATCCCCAACATTAGTAAACACATGATTTCCATTGTTCCTTTGGATTTGTGTAACATCTCTACCAAAATTACATTTTTTGGGGATTTTGTTAGACATTGATATACTTTGTGCATGTAAAGATTTCCAATGTTCTAGGACATTTATGTTAGTGTATCTTTCTTTTTAAATTTTACTTCCTTGCTACATGCTTTAGTTGATATATAGAAACTCAAATTTCAATTGTATTTCCCTTTCCATATATTTCACTTGCTTATTCGCTTCCACATTCCCACTCCTATCGGCATTCTTTTGCACCTCTCGATGCAATTGCTAGTTTTAAAGTCAATGCCTATATATGCAATTTCAAGGACTACCATAACTCTCACATAATTCTTTAAAGGGTGCTAGCTCAATGGAAGAGCACCTTCTTAGGTTGGTGGTTCGATTCCATTGTATCTTAATATGAATTGATCAATGATATTGTAGTTTATTTTTAATTAAATACTTTTAATATTGGTTTATTTCAATGGTGAGATACTTTTCTAGGTTCATTATTTTATATTGTCTCTTATGAGACAAAAGTGATGTTATATTATCTTTGAATGTAATTTTTTATTGTCTTTAGAGAGACAATAGTTAGGATCAAAGACATTGTCTTTTTAAAGACAATATGTCTTTAATCCCAACTATTGTCTCTAGAGAGACAAAAATGAAATTTGTTGTGAAGAGACAAAAATGAAATTGTCTTTGGAGAGACAAAAATGTTTGTGTTATATATTGTCTTTATAGAGACAATATTTTAAGACAATTTAATTTCAGACACCCGCTTAAAGACAATATTTAAAATAATACACAAGTTTTATTTTGTCTCAAGTTAAAGACAATTTACCCAAAAATTGTCTTATAACCCCCTTTGCATTGCAGTGTGAGATTATAATAAGCCTTTTTGTATGAAGGTGATGGGGAACCAGAAAAGCCAGTGAGTATTTTTTTTTAACATTATCCGTGAATTCTTTCACAAATGATTTGCAACTCTAAAGAAAGCAATATCAAAGTTAATATTAAGAGTACAACCTTTATTGAATGTTATGGATAGGTTGTCCAAGTTTAATTAAGAACCATTTAGGCAATAAAAAAGTTACGATTCTAATAAACTTTTTGCAAAACCATATACAAAACATTTGTTCAGCACTCGGGCGTTTGCTTTTACAAGCTTGTACTTGTATAGCAGATTTTGTTTTAAAGCAAAATTATAAAGCTTCAACTTTTGATGTAAAAGCCTTGCTTAATATCCACTGGCAATGCTAAGGCAGAACGAACAAATCGATAGATCTGATTGTGAGATCCATCTGAGGCTTGTTCAAGCCTTCATTATAGTCCAACAATGTTCTATGAAATAGCCTTGCCAGAATTCCCATTTGAATGTCTGCACCCATTTATCAGTCAACCATTATAGATTTGATAACTTCGCAATAACTATTCATGATAAAGAGAGTTACATATGGAATTGGAAATATTCATATAAAATCCACACACGGGACTGGGACGTCAGTGACGTGAGGCAATCAAACATCCATATGCTGACTACGTATTGAACTCTATCACACAACTGCATTCTTCTGTTCTTGTTTTCGACCATTGGTCCAGGTTCTCAAGTACTACCCCACCCCACTGCTCTTCTGGTAGTTTGGACACCCAGAAGTTTAGAGAACTCAAATATTCAACACATTCATATGCTTGCAACTCTTTCAAAAAAACCATTAATGTTTCAATACTGAGCAGCTCCAGTTTTTTCTGTTGGAAATTTTGCAAGATCAGAATGCTCTGCCCTTTCCTTGCACCGACAGTAGTTAGATATATCAGCAGACCAGGTAGACCTGTGCGCAACACTAATGAATTAAATTTAAACAAAATCGTGATTATAAATTAAAAACGCATCAACCCATAACAATAAGCTAAAAATGAAAAAGTTGAAAACGAATAACACTAAGAAAATGAACCATAAGAATAAAAGATTCATCATAAGCACTGACAGAATTAGTTATGTTTTATTTTCGCCCGTGTGCCTAAGAAAAATAAATCTATATTAATTTAGAACAGTCCAACCTTCACGAAATAATTACTCAACAGTGGATAAGGATATGTGGGACGTTCAGGTGAAGAGCCTTCGGAAATGATTTCAACCTCAAATATTTCTGTAAAATAGTTTCAAGTCTCTGCCGCTGCAAAAGTTGAACAGTGTGTTCTGAGTGTTTGTAAATGGAAGAGTCCACTGCTATTAGTGCTCTACCAATGGCAGATCAACGGACAAACCCAGCAAACTGTTTTTAACCTGAAATTCGCCTGGCCGTGATATTTTAAAATATTGCTTCCGAGAATATTAAAACCTTCCATTGGAATCTAAGTCGGCAGGGAGGATTAGGGACACTTAACCAGCATAACCGTGTAAGATTTGGCGACATCATCCTCAGTTTCGAGAAGGTCAACTTCCTTTCGGCATACTCCGAATTATCATCGCCGTTATTATCGTCACAAGGATGATCATCATTATAATGATCATTATCATAAATCCCCTTACTTCTCTTTTTACCTGTTCGTTTTTAAAAAAGGATCAATAAAATAACAAATTATACACAGATTTGTATTGAATAATGTATGGAAGGATGTATAATTGAGAATATTACTTTAAAAATTATAAAGATTTAATGATTAAACACTTACAGACGATTGCAAAAAATCATCAATGTTCCTTGGTAGTACGTCTGTTATCACCTGTTCATTCTGGGAAAACGACAAACAATAAAAAATAAAACATATGGAAATCTTTATGAAAAATCTACAAAAGATTGAATGATTAAGCACTTACAGACGATTGCTGTAACAAATCAGGGTTGTTCTCTGCAGAAGGGTAAAGGGGACGCAGAAATCCTTTTTTGTGCGCAATAGTTCTCCCCAGATCTCTAAGCTGCTCATGCATGACTATACAATCTTCACTGTCCACTTCGGCAAGACATTTTCTTTGTAGACTTTCAAACTCCAACAAACCTGCAGAGCCTCTTCTATCCCATAGTCTTACGGCCAAAGCCTTCTTTTCTCCTGTGCAAGAACATGCAATATGTAAAAATATCTGTTGTTCTTGCATAGTGAGACCGTCATAAATAATTTGAAGTATTCTTTGGATATCTGTCGGATCCATCTGTTGAAGTTTACCCAATTGGTCTTCCCAATAACTGCGCTCTTTCCCACTAAGAAACGCTCCAAACACTCTCAGTGTTAAAGGAAGTCCATTGCAGGCAGTTAAAAACCCATCTACAAGATCTTTGAAGCCTTCGGGTGGTTTGGACCGACCGAAGGCATGAGTGCAAAAAAGCTCTTGTGTGTCTTGCTGATGAAGGCCTTCTGGGCCATTTAGCTCATAAACTGATGGTTCTTTGACTCCTGAGCGTTTCAGAACCTCTTTGTCTCGAGATGTAATGAATAGTAAACTACTGGAGGGAAGTACTGTAGTTAGAACCGACAAAAATGCATGCATCGGATCCCAATGAACTACATTATCCAAAATTACCAAGGAGGGAAAAGATGAGACATGCTCTTTAAACAGGTCTATACCTTCCTCCACGCTGTCTACTTCAATATCCAATTGAGTCAAACCTTTAAGAAGTTTCTTCAATAAGGAACGTAAGGAGCACGAACGTACATCATATAAAATGCAGGATTTACTGTAAGTTGATTTCTTCATTTTGAAGAGTTCTTTTGCTAGAAATGTCTTTCCCATTCCGTCCAACCCAGCGATGCCCACGACCTGAACTTCCCCACTCTGCCGCTGCAATAAAACGAATTTTATTAAATCTCTGGCCCTTCTAGATAAATCTTTGAACTTTTCAATGTCTCGAGAAAGTCGATCCAATTGGGCACAATCCCAGTCAGGAAGCCTATGCTTCAGATCCAAGTCTAGAAGACTTTCCAACTGGTCTTCACAGTCACTTCTGTCTTTTTTGTGACAAAGTGTGCCATACAATTTCAAATGAAAAGGAGATCCCTCACAGGCTGCTAAGAACTTATCTACCACATGTCTAAATACTGGTGGTGGGTCGGGCCGGTTGAAGGCCTTGTAGCAGAATAGCTGTTTGGAATGTTCCGGATTAAGGCCACTCAGGTTATAAGTTGATGACCCTTCAATTCCGTAATCTTGAAGAACATCTTCGTTCCTAGATGTGATCAATATGATCAAGTTCTTGGAGGCTGAATAATTTTGACCCGGCAAAAGTGCACGTAACTGATCAAGATGATCGACATCATCTAAAATGACCAATGCAGAAGATCCATAAATATATGAGACTTTCTCTTCAAACAACTCTCTACCAGTAACGCTATCTACTTGAATATCCAAGTTAATCAAGCCTTTACAAAGCTCGCGCTGCAAGAAACGTAAGCCATTTTTACGTGCTTTCTCTCTGACGTTGGATAAAAAGAAGGATCTACTGAAAAATGATTTCTTCCTATCGAAGAGTTCCTTTGCTAGTGTTGTCTTTCCAACTCCAGCACTACCTACGATCCCCACGATGTGAGGGTTTTTACGTGCTATCTCTCTGACGATCCCCACGATATGAGGGTTTTTACATGCTTTCTCTCTGACGGTGGATAAAAAGAAGGATCCCACGATATGAGGGTTTTTACTTGCTTTCTCTCTGACGTTGGATAAAAAGAATAATCTACTGAAAAATGATTTCTTCCTATCGAAGAGTTCCTTTGCTAGTGATGGAATTCTCTCTTCAAACTCTTCAATCTTTTCCTTCAAACTGTGACTTCGCTGCTCCTCGTCAGCTTGATGCCTCGAAGGAAGAGGCCAGTTCTCTATGGGCGCTGATTTCACCACGATTTTCAACACACATTCAACTACCTTCTCCACCAGTTCCGCCTCGTCACTAGTTATCCACAAGAAAATAAAGAAAACTAACCCTTAAAAATAAATAAAACAGTAAGTAAAGTATCATATACACACATAATATATATTATACACTGGGTAGTTGGAGCTCTCACCCGTCAAACGCCTCGATCTCAAATCCCGATATATCTGAAACTCTAGACAGAGCGGCTCTCCATGTTTGAATACGTTCTAAGGCGTATCTTCCCTTCTTTTCGTGTTGAAGTATCGCCTCAGCGTACGGTCCATAATTGCCCCGAAGGAAAAAAGGTTTCACATGATAAAACACTGGAACAACAGGAGCCCCAGACTGCAAGATGAGGAGAAGTTCATTAAGACACCACGCTGCCTCTGCATAACCCGGAGAAAAAATAAGCACATGGACAGAGGCGGTTTCTATAGCTTTCTCTATTTGATCAGAGATGTGCTCTCCGCTCTGCAGTTCCTCCGTGTCTAGAAACGCTCGCAGTCCATGGAGAATAAGGCGACGGTACACATGACTGGCGATGGTCTTCTTTACTTCAGGCCCACGATGGTTTATAAACACATCGTAGCCAGCGTCGGGGGCCGAGTAAGAGTGAAGCGATGCAGAACTCTCTTGGTTTTGCAAGGCTGAAGATGAAGATGCCATTGCCAGTTGAAGGATGGGGATCTCTAGAGTACTGACGTAGTCGATGCAAATTACAAGGAAGGAAATGAAATTCAGAAAATGTGGGGCAAACTGTAATGAAGAAGAGTTGCTGGTACAGAGTTGTATATTGGCCAAACCCTTGATACAGTGAGTAAAGGGTTCCTTGTGCGCTTTCTGATCCCTGATCCCTTTCAGTGCCACAATGTTCCAACGCTTTGATTCTTTTTACGCGTATACAATACATGTGATTCCAGGTGAAGACGGTATCAAAGTCCGTGAGAGGTCAACGCGCATTTTACAATTCTGAAATGGCCCCACACCAGGCCCGCTTTATCTTTTAAAGCGTATTCAAGACATGTGATTCCACGTGAAGACTGTCTCAAACGTCAAAGGTCTGCGTGAGGTCGACGCGCATTTTACGCTCGCTGAAATGGCCCCACACCACACCAGTGCGTTCCACAAAACGTTTTTTTTCAAGAGGTATGAATAAAAAATAAGTTAAAATATATATATATATATGAATTTGGTTAGAAAGGTATAAAAATTAAGATATAAAATTTACTCAAAACACTTATTGATTACACAAAATTTGATAATTAAAATGAATTCAGTGAAGGGTATTTAATATTTTCTAGTTCAAATATCTTGACATGCAACCACACACTATAAATTTGACTACCAATTATTTTGACTTACTCAACGCTCAATTAAGTGACTCTAATTTTAGCCAACTCCTCATGGGAGAGTAATTAACATAATTTACCACTCTCCTTTAATTACAACCGCTAAGCTAAAACTGACTCAACAACTCAAACATGCCTGCTGGTTTGTCTCAACTGGCTTACAACACCCAAGTTTCTTTTATGAAACTCAAACACATATTTTGCTAATGACTTAGTAAATATATCCAATTAATAACTAGATTTACAAGGCTTAAAGTGAATTTCTCCATTGCTCACAAGTTCCCTAATAAAGTGATATATAGTATCAATATGCTAGCTCTTTTGATGAAACACACTATTCTTGGATAGTGCAATCATTGAGGTGTTGTCATAATATATTGTTGTTGATCCTTGTTTCTGCTTAAGCCCATCAAATAGTCTTCTTCACCATATTGTTTCACATGCTGCTACATATTTTGCTTTTGCTCACGAAAGTGTCACAATCGGCTGTTTCTTAGATGCCCATGAAATCACACCTAAACCAAAATGAAACACATAACTAGAAGTGCTCTTCCTATCATCCAAACTTCTTGCAAAATCACTATCTGTGTGTCCACTCAAATCCTTCTTTTTTGTGTTTGCATACATTATGCCACAATCTCTAGTTTCTGCTATGTATCTCAAAATTCTTTTTCCTGAACTCCAATGTATGTCTTTTGGAGTCTCCATAAATCTGGAAATCAAACTCACTCCTTGCATGATATCCAGTCTTGTAACTGTGAGATACATGAGGCTTCCAACTAATCTTTTGAATAGAGTTGTGTTGACATCTGATCCTTCATCATCTTTGCTTAACTTTGTACCTGTTGCAACTAATGTAGGGACATGTTTGCAATTCTCCATCCTGAAACTTTTCAGCAATTCTTTAGCATATTTATTTTCGAAAATAAAAATTCCTTTTTCAGATTGCTCAACTTCAATGCCAAGAAAATATTTCACGAGACCAAGATCTGTCATCTCAAATTCTTTCATCATGGCTTCTTTAAATTCATCTAACTCAAAATCACCTATAAAAATCATGTCATCAACATATAAGCAAACAATCAAAATTTGTCCATGCTCATTTACCTTTGTGTACAAGTGATCTGAATTGGATCCATAAAGAACTGTCAAAAAACCATGATTGTATCAGGTCGGGACAAATCTCTAAAGAATTCCAAAACAACGATCAAAGGCACCTTGAACCAGTGGCAATAGCAGCCAACGTGGAACGATGAGGACCTCGGTCAAAGCGTGCTGACCGAGGCCCATGGAGACTATGCAGGAGGTCAAAGTAGCCATTGGGAGCCCCATATCGGGAAAATAAGGAGGTTTTTGATGCACAATTAGCGCATCGCTAGGCAAACAGGGACAAAATGGGAGAAGCCCGAGCACATGGATGCATGGCGAGCCAGAGAATTGTGGGTGGGAAAGGAAAAAAGCGCTAAACGTACAAAGGCGGGACCTGCACTCTGGAAAGTAGTGATATTGATCGAGGCACCCTCAAACGGTAAGAGGTTTTGGACGAGAGCGGAGTGATCCCACTCAACGATCGATGCGTGGCAAGCAGAGGTGAGAGAAAACCGCCGTTGATCACGCACTATTGGTCGAGCAAGTCAACCATGCGGGGCGTGCATATGACTTTGGATCTAGGGGACCCAGATTGGACGGCTAAGATCGTGCCCAATGGAGGAAGCGAAATCGACGAAGGTATATGCCGCGTTTTAGAAGGATTTGGAATCTGTTTGACCGCCACGGTGGAGGAAAGACTTCATCCACGACGTAACTGAAAAAACAAACCAACGAAGCAGGCTGGTGCGTTTAGAGGAGGACATGTGGCCACTCCCGAGCGTTCATGCTAACGCCGAACATGGAACTCCAAGCACAGCTGCAAAAGGTGAATCGACAGAGGCAGAAGAGGAACCGAACTGGCATGGGAACGAAGGGCTAAAAGCCATGAACAGAGACAGAATACACGGAGAGTATTAGAGTCTGTCAGAGTGAACCCTGAGAGGAGAACTAAACACTGAGAGGTAGAAACCAGAGAAGAAGGTAGTAAAGCAAAAGTAGAAAGAGACAGAGGGCCGAGCTGACCAATGGCAACGTCGAGCACCAGAGCTTGAGAGATTCAAGCCATCCCATAGAGGAATATGTCTGGGTTGAGCACCACATTTGGCTATTTCCACTGCAGACCAGAAGGTCACAGAGTTGGTAGGAAGCAGGAGAGTCTGTGTACTCCAGTGGCTTGGGGAATCCAAGGACCACCCTGCCAAGCAAACCTGCTTCAAGAGAACTCACATTGAGTCCCTGCGTTGTAATTCTCTGCTTAAAGACACAATAAAACAAGGCCACCACTAAAAGTTGGACCAGAGATGTAGCCATGGAGAATAGGGTGAACTCCTTATTAAAACTCTTATGTCTTTGTGTTTGCTTACTGTATTTCTCTGTTGTCTTTCCATTCAAATGTCTATGTATTGGAAATCTGATCGATCCGTTGCTTGAATAACACAGAACACACACCAACACATGAGTCTGTAATACCTTTGTTTAATAAATCTTCAATTGATGTCACTCATAGGGTGATTATCAGATCAAGTGGTATTAGAGCTTTAGGCTATAAGGTTAAACATGCTTGTGTTGGTTTAGCTGTGAATGCTCACTAGATCAAAGCTCAAATTAGGAGAAGGAGAGTTGGTGGAAGCTAATCCTGAAATTGGGAGAGTCTATTCTTGGAAGACAATGTCAGAGGAAGATTCTATGGGGCCATACCCTCAATTCATAGAGAGTTTCCTAGCTATAAAGTCTATAGGAGAAGAAATGTATAGGGACTTTAGAAAGCACAAGGATGAAGATTCATTAGGTTCTAAACAAGATAAAGAAGAAGATAAGTCTTATTCCCATGACCACTCCAAAGGAAAGGGGAAAGATGAAAGCTTTCTCACACCTCCAAATAGCCCTGTGCATAATAAGAAAACACCTTTGATTAAACTAGATGTTAAATTTGATTTGCCTATATATGATGGAGAGCTAAATGTTGAGAAGTTGGACAATTGGATTAGACAAATTGATGTGTATTCAGGGTACAGAACATAGACTCAGACAAGAGTAAGATTCAGCTGGCAAGCCTACACCTAGGAGACACTACCTTAGTTTGGTGGGAAGGCAGAACCCAAGCTGATACGAAAAGACATGGTAAGACTATCTCTCTCTGGAGCGAATTTGTTGTTGTAATCAAAAAGCAATTCTATCCACTGGCTTACATGCAACAAGCCATGATGAGTTGGCAAACTCTTCGGCAGTTGAAAGGGAAAAGTGTGCAAGGGTATACTCAAGAGTTCAGAAAGAGAGCATTTGATTCTAGGGATCTCATTAGACTCACCAGAGACTCTTTTGAAGTACATTGGTGGTCTACACATCTACATGAGGCATACCATCCTCATGTTTAATCCCACTAGTATAGATGAGGTATTTGTACAAGCTACTCATCTAGAAGCTAGAGGAAAGAATGGAAATCCAGAAGTTGGGGGGACCATCCCAACCCACTGCAAGCAAGAGCAAGGAGAAAAGAAAGCAGAAGTGGAAAGAAAGGAAGGCTAACACTGCACAGAAAAGTAACGCTTCATGAACTCACTGTAAAAAGGAGGGGCATGATGATGAGCACTCTTGTATTCTGCATCTAGAGCTGAGACCTAAGAAGTCTGAGGGCAAGAAGAAGAAGATTGCTGCAGCTATTCAGAAAGATTTGGGGTCAGAATCGGGAGATGAAACAATCATTGTAGCCACAAGTATAAAAGGTAAGAATTCTGAAGCATCTACTAGTAATTCTGCTCAAACTATTATTGATGAAGAACATGAGAGAAAAAGACATGAGCTTTTCCATAT